>JAJOOO010004417.1:0-21056 GCA_029582685.1 Solanum piurae | reverse complement strand
GGATTACTGCGTTATGAGCTTGTGGGGAACACGTATACCCTAGTTAATTCTCTCAGCTTGATAACAACTAAAATTGACTTCTGATTTCTGATTACTTATTGAATTCTTACAATTGGTTTCACAAAACCCCCCTTTTAATTAATTGTTTTTTTTATAGGAAGTACTTTGACTAATTGGCTATAATTATGTGTTAAAGTAAAGTCTGAACCATTTTCCTCGTGGGATCGACCCCAACCTACAAGTTGAGTTCTTTACTTGATAACGATCGCTTATGCTTCTTTAGGGAGGTGTAATTTGAGCGTATCAGCAGTGTTTGAGACATCCTTTTTGAACTGCTGAACTTGAGTTTTACTTGAGGACAAGCAAAAGTTTAAGTTGGGGGTATTGATGAGTCCACGATTTGGACACATTTAGGGTTTTATTTGAATAGACTTAGTGTCCTCAAATGCATATTTTGTGCCAATAACTGATGTAAATCCTTGAATTTCAGGTATTTTGATTAAAGAACAAAGCATGAACACTATTGAGCAAAAAGGAACAAGGCAGCTGAAAGAATGAAGGAAACAAGGCCTAAGGATCGCCTAACCCATTAGGCGAGTCGCCGAACGGCCAGGGTCTCACCTAATGTTCCAGAGTGCTAGGCCCTTAAGAAGAAAATCTAGTCAACGAGAGAAATGAGTAGTCGGTGAGTCGCCGAACAGATCCGCAATGTAGTGCTATATCGCCAAAAATTACAGAACCTGAAGATGGTAAAGGCAAAAGCAAAACAGCGATGAAAATGACGAAAGGGAGGATCACCGATTAGATCGGCGATCCTGACTAACTGCGCCGAACTATAAATACTTGTTTAAATTTTTAGCTTAGTATTTGATCTTTTGTTGAACCATAATATTTTTCAGTTTTTGAAGTTGAGAGCTTAGAACTGAACAGAGAGACAATATTTCCTTAGCTTTGATGATTTGAAGATTTCCATTTCTAAGAAATTTGAAGTGGGTGTTGAAGATTCTTCATCTTAGACCTTTGTAAAGACAATATCAATCGTACCCAGTTGATGGAAACACAACTTGGTAACAATTTTTACCTTTTTACTATGTCTAGCTAAAACCCAAATTCTTGGGTTGTGATTATGTGATTATGGGTTGATTTAACTGCTAGGTATTGTTAATTGATAGTTCATTTGTTGTTTAAAAGTCATTTCGTTCAGTAATTGTGGTTGAATTTAATGGATTGTTGTTGCAAATGCATCCTTAATTTCGTGTTTTTGGCTTTCTCGATAGAGAGGTTTTAAAAGCAAAATTACTGAATCGATGGTTTGTGGGTATTGGGTTGTCATGGGTTCAGCTCGAGAAAGGGAACCCTAAACCCTTTTCCACACATTCAGTTCGAGAGACTGAATGGAGTAAAGTGAAGGCTATGCTTCATTGCTGCTTATTGTTGTTCGACAGAAACCAATTTGATTCGGGGTAAATTGTTCTAGAGAAAGTTTCCCCCACTAAAGTCTAGCTTATTCACTGATTTGCAGTTGTTTACTATTAATTGCAATTACCCGATTGTTTACCTTAGCCCATAATCCAATCACACCCCAAGAATCGCATCTCCATATTCGTACTTTCGTGTTGTTTGTTGTTTTAGTAGATAATACAAACAAGCCCTCTTGATATTTGACATTTGTCACCTATAATTTAAACCATGATTTTATTCGTAAATATTTTTAGCTATGATTGACTAGAGCGTATTCTTACTTGCCTATTGATTCTCAATTACGAACCACTCCCTTGGGACTCGACCCCAACTCACTTAGTTGGGTTATTTTACTACTCACGATCGTTGGCACTTAGTATTGGATGAAGTTTCCTCATACGTGAAATCAATCCTCAAACATCAGAATGAACCAACTCAAAAGCTGACTCAGCCCGCTTATTAACCCTTACACTTAATGAGCTGCAATGATGTATAACAAATCAAAATGACTCACATTCTAATGAAGAAATATACTGGAATTGCGGACAAAACTTCTTTAGCAAAGGTAGAGAAGGATGTCCCAATCGACAATGTTCTTCAAATGGAGCCACAACACTAGACCAGGCAACAAACTGAGGCACCATTCATCCAAAACATAGAGATAGTCAGATACATGTCCTTTAACAATAACCTGATTCGTCTTAATATCATGAAACAAACAATGATCCGGAAAGAACGAAATATAACAATTAAGTTCTCTGGTAATTTTGCTAACAAAAATCAAATTGATGGCCAACTTTGGTAGACTTAATACTGATGACAAGGTAATAGTGGAGGTTGGTTTAACAGTTCCATATCCAACACTGTTACAAGTTGATCCATCAGCTACAGTAACCGGAGAGGGAGCTTTGTTTTACTGAAATCTAGTAAAAATGTTAGGATTACTGGTCATGTTATTTGAAGTACCTGAATTAATCACCCATTTATTTGAAGAGGTGATTAGAAATGTTTTTTCTGATTCAGTAAAGGCATTAACTGAAGTGGATTCCTTCAGTAATTTCTAATATCGAGAGAATTCAGCAAACTCCTTTGCGAAAATCAAAATCATTTTATCAGACCTTTGAGTTCCCAGATTACAGTCAGTCATATTCCCAACAAAACGCTTACGGTACCAAAATGAATTGGTGGAGAAACCAACCAGTCCCAAGCAGACTATAATCCCAAAAAAAAAGACAACACAATTACCAAAATAAAATGACTAACCAGATCTGACAGCTCCAAGACCAATCTGGCTAAAAAATCAAAAACAAAAGGGACGTTGATCGAAAAAGACAACAATGTCTGAGAAGCCAACAGATTTTCTGGACAGCAACCCAAAAAATAGAAGGATGGACAGGTGTGTTTGAAAGTTTTGAGTTTCGACAAAATAACCTTATCAAAACAACCCCAGAATGACTCAAACTTCAGATTTGAGTTTACATACAGATCTCCAACAAATATTCTTAGCACCCTTCTTGAATTTCCAGAATTTTAAAGCACTAGCTTCACTCGAGAAAGGCAGACAATCGAGCATCAGATTTAGGAGTTTCAATCCGAACCCAGATGCCACAAAATGGATTCATTACACTTAGACAAACAATTTCTCTAACACAAAAATGGTGTCCAGATTCAAAGGTGAAAGATAGGGCTCTCAACTACTTCCCCGAAGCCATAGTAGTTTCCGGCGAAGTCACAGTGACTTCCAGCAAAGCCAAAATCCCAGCTTAGAAAGTTGCTCTGATACCATGTAACATATATTATATGGAGAATGACTTGTTTTTCTATTCATCAAGTCAAGATACTTATACAAATACATATGCTTCTATGGAAGGAAACTAATCAAAGTAAATTAAGCAAATCAACTAAGAAGTCTCAAGGAGCACTACTTGTACACATCACTGTTGGCATGATTGATATTGTGTTTTACTTGAGGACAAGCAAAATTTTAAGTTGGGGGTGTTGATGAGTCAATAATTTAAACTCATTTAGAAATTTTAATTGAATGAATTAGTGTCCTCAAGGCCTATTTTGTGTTCATAACTGATGTTAATTTGTTTATGTTCAGCAATGAAGGCTTAAGAACAAGGCACGGACATTACAATGCAAAGAAAAGAGAAAAAGTTGGAAAAGCTGAAGAAAAGAAAGGTTGGAGCTCGCCAAAAAGTCTAGTGAATTGGCTCACGAAATAAGCCAACTCGGCGATTAAGAAAGCACTTCGGTAACGTGCCAAATGGAACAACGAGCCCAAAGCAACTGGCCTAAATGAACGAAACAACTAGGTGCAGAAGTAAAGCCAAAAGGCAAGAAGAGGTGCTTATCGGCGGATCACCGAGTCGTTTGGCGAGCCCGACTAACTTCGGTGAGTCGGACTTCGTACTGAAATTTTGGGAAGTTTATGGAAATGTATAAATTGATTTTTTGAAGAGAGAGAAAAGGGTCTTACACAGTTTTAAGATTTTTTTCACATACGTGGAAAATATTCAATATTCTTAGAGAGAGTTTTGAGCTTGGATGTTGCGGTTTCAATATTTTATGCTTATTTTTGGCATTGAACATGGGAGATTTTGTCATTTCGATGGAATATCTTTTTGGCAACTATTCTTTCTTTTTGTTATGTGTGGATAAACTCCATTTCCTTAGGGCTCTGACTATGTAATCGAATGCATAAATTACCTTATGTATATTTTTAATTACTATATTTAATGTTGTATTGGAATAGGTTCAGTCATTTTTTCATATTTTAATTTATGTACTGAAGTTTCAAATTTTGTTATAGACTTAGCTCTCGATGCTTGCTTGCGAAAGTTGCGTAGAGTAGAATAAATGATTGATAATTGTATTAGCTTATGTCTGTAAAACCCATCTTGATAAAGTGGATTAAGTTAACGAATTGGCTTTTTTTTTGTATTGTGAAGCTTGTTGAGGTTCGAAGGAACTCACTTGAAGTGTAATAGCTGATTGAAAAATAGATGTTATAGTTAAAATCCATCCTACCCGTCGAGACTCAACGACTTAAAGCAATTATTAATTACGCATTAAGAGAAATTAGTATTCAATTACTGACACACTTGTAAGGTCCTCTTTATACTTGTTCAAACTCCGTACTATTTATTTTCGTAAAAATTCGATACAAAACTCTCTTGATATTGATAATTGAAACCTACAGATTTACATTATTCTACGCGTTATTTACTTCCGTTCTAAAAGAAATTAGAACACTTAAATACTTTGTACTTGAATTCTCTATTGTATCACTCTTTGTGGGATAGACCCCAACTCACCATTGGGTTTATACTTGTTAGTGCCCGCCTACACTTTAAATTATAAGAGGTGTAGTTAAACGTTATCAAAAATGGTGTTGTTGTCGGGAGTCATGTTTAGAATTCTCTTTTTAAAGTGTTTTTGTGAACTAATTTGATTGTAGTAGAACTTTCTTATTTGTGTTTGTGTTTTTATGTCTTAATATGTGAAGAAATGAGTGTGAACAGGAGCAATGCAAGTAAACATGGACACAATGATGACATCAGATAGTTGAACGATATTAATGTGAAGCAATTAGGAAGTGTTGGTGCTATTCCTTTACCCTCAATTGTGGGCAACGCTATTTTTCATGTGAAGGAAACTATGCTTCAAATGCTCTAAATGAAAGGTTTCTCTGAGGGACTTGCTCATGAGGACCCTCGCGATCACATCCAAAACTTTGTGGATGTGTGTGGACCATTTTCTTTCAAGAATATCTCTCAAGAGTCAATTCAGCTCTGTTTGTTTCCTTCTCTCTAGTAGAGGAAGCAACGAAGTGGTTGGCCAAGCTACCCAGAGACTCTATTACTTTTTGGGAGGAACTATCATTACCTAGGGTACCCCCTAGATGTAACATGGTGTATAGAACCCCTAAGGACTCCATACAATCAAATTAGCATATATATAATAACATACAGTAGTAAAACAATAAAGAGTAAAACGACATTTAAGTCCAAAACAGTTTTATAGAAAAGCGGAAGACTAACTCATGTCTCAACATAGCCATCTATTACAATCAAATGAAAATGGGCCTAGCCCAAACATCATGTTCAAAAGGAAATAGAAAAGTGAAACTACAATAAGGAAAGTCCGTCCTCGAACCATGAGGACTCACCAAGCTCAGAAAGAATCAATGTCCAAGCTCTAGCCACTAGAATGGAAACCCTGCCTATCGAACCCTACATTTGGGGGAAAATGTAGGCAAGAGTATGCGTTAGTACAAAAAATCACAAGGTATGATAGCTATGCATAAAAATATTTAACACATCCTAAGAAAGACATTTCATTTCATGACATGCAATTTACAAAGTTTAAACATCGTAATTGAGGTAGTTGGAAAACATAGGTCATAACATCATGTTCAAGTCAAGCTAAATCATCTTTGAGCCTTTGAACACATATGAGATACTTCTTTAAGTAACCTTAGTTCATTAATCATATTGTTGTGAGAAAATGAACATTAACCGATATAGAGACCATGTGAGCTAAAACATGATCACCCGGTGTCTCCCACACCGAAAAGGGTTGTTCTACTTGCCTAAGGTAGAACCATGAACTTCTAGCTTCAGTGGATCCACTAGATAAATATCCTACGGGGGCACGTAGTTTATGGGATAAGGAGATTGTTACTAGAAACCGGACCTTTACTAACGGGAGAGCTCCCATCTCGATGTCAATATCCACTCGGTGCTAAGTATAATTCCCACGGAATAGTATTTTCTTACTTATTCTCCTCATCCATAGAAAAACATGTCATCTTGTCAATCCAGTCTAGTTCATTAGATAACTCTTATTCATTGATTTAATTCGGTGAGAATAGTCTTTCGACCTAAAAATCCTTTCTATGTGAGAAAACCTTTCACATCATGGTTGTAAGTGTTTTATGAGAATAACTTTTCAAGGACGAATACCTTCTCCTAGCTAAAAGCATACACAACACTATCTCGTGGAGCCTATATGGAATTCATTCTCAAAGAGTATAACTAATGCATGTTAAACAATCATCTCGTGAAGCCTATAGGCAACTCATACTCTATGGACAACAACATGAGGAAAATAAACCATACAAGTCATTTCTTTCAAAACTTAAGCATGTTCATTAACATGCATAATCATAAGGAAATCATGAAAACACATAAATCACACATGACTCCCAATACATAAAAAAAAAAACAAGAGGGACTCATTACCTCAAGCTAGAGTAGGAGTAGAAGGAAAGAGGCGAGGATATCGGGACTTCATATCCTCCTCGGCCTCCCAAGTAGCCCCCTTAACTAAGTGATTCCTCCATAACACCTACATGGAGGCAACTTCCTTGTTTCTCAACTTTTTGACTTGCCGGTCTAAAATTTCAACCGGTACTTCTTCATAAGAAAGATTCTCTTTAACCTCCAAACCCTCTAAGGAAACTATCGATGTTGGATCCCCAATACTTTTCTTCAACATAGAGACATGGAAAATCGGTTGCACCAATGCCTACTCATTTCGCAAATCTAGCTCATATGCAACCTTGCCAACACGCCTCAAAATCTCATATGGGCCTACAAAATGGGGCCTAAGCTTCCTTTTCTTCGGAAACCTCATAATACCCTTCATGGGTGAGATTTTCAAATAAACCCAATCATGAACCTCAAATTCAAGATCTCTCCTTCTAACATCGGCATAAGACTTTTGCCGACTTTGGGCCGTTCTCAACCTCTCTCTAATAAGCTAAATCTTCTCTATGGCCTCATGTACCAATTTTGGACCTATGAGATGAACTTCACCTCCCTCAAACCATCCTATAAGAGATATACACCTCCTACCATAGAGAGCCTCAAATGGAGCCATATCTATACTCGAGTGATAAATGTTATTATAAGCAAATTCAATTAACGGAAAATGGTCATCCCAATTACCCTTAAGGTCAATCACACAAGACCTCAACATGTCTTCCAAAGTTTGAATAGTACGCTTAGCTTGCCCATTGGTTTGGGGTGAAAAGATGTACTAAGCTTAATTTTGGTACCAAGACCTTTTTGGAATGACTTCCAAAATTGTGAAGTAAACTGGGTACCTCGATCGGATATTATGGACAATGATACTCCATGTAACCTTACCACCTCTCTCAAGTACAACTTAGCATAATCTTCCGCCGAATAGAAAACCTTGACGGGAATGAAATGAGCAGATTTAGTCATCCGATCCACTATTACCCAAATCGAGTCATATTATCGCCGAGTACCTGTCAACCCTACTATAAAGTCCATATTTACATCTTACCACTTCCAAGTAGGAATACCAATGTCTTGGGATACACCTTTCGATTTCTGATGCTCAACCTTCACTTGTTGACAATTAGGGAACTTAGCCACAAATCCCGCAATATCTTTCTACATCTCATTCCATCAATAGATCTCCCACAAATCACGTTACATCTTGGTGGCTACCGGGTGAATAGAATAACGAGAACTGTGAGCTTCTGCCAAGATTTGTTTTCTCAAGTTATCAACATTTGGAACACATAAACGTCCTTGATATCTTAGTACCCCATCTCCCCCTTGGAAGAAAGCCTCAGCGAACTTTTTGAGCACCGCCTCTTTTAATTCCATTAGAATTGGATCAAGACCTTGTTTAACCTTCACATCCATCACAAAAGATGATTCAGACCCATTATGAACCATGACACCACCCTTGGTGGAATCCACTGGATGAACACCTAATCGAGCCAACCTATGAACATCTCGAACCAACTCTTTCTTTTCATCCTCAACATGAGCAACACTACCCATTGATAGTCGACTAAGAGCATCTGCTACCACATTTGCTTTACCGAGGTGATAAAGGCCACTTATGTCATAATCCTTCAATAATTGTAGCCACCTTCTTTGGCTAAGATTCAATTCGTTTTGATTAAACATGTATTGCAAGCTCTTATGATCGGTGAAAATATCAACATGAACCCCATACAAATAATACCTCCAAATCTTTAAGGCAAAAATCACCGCCGCTAACTCAAGGTCATGGATAGGATAATTCTTCTCATCGATCTTAAGTTTCCTTGAAGCATAGGCAATAACCTTACCATTTTGCATAAGCACACATCCCAACCCAACTCTAGAGGCATCACAATATACTACAAAGCCATCCATACCTTCCTGTAAGGTCAACATCGGAGCGGAGGTAAGTCTATCTTTAAATTCTTGGAAACTTTCCTCACAAGCTTCCGACCATAGGAATTTAGCCTTCTTTTGAGTCAAAGTCGTCAAAGGAGAAGCAATGGAGGAAAACCCCTCAACAAATCTTCCATAGTAATCGGACAAACCCGAGAAGCTTATAATATCGGAAGGAGTTAAAGGTCTAGGCCAACTCTTGACCGTATCCATCTTAATAAGATCTACCTCAATACCCTTGCTTGACATAATATGCACAAGAAAAGCTACGGACCTTATCCAATATTCACTTTCTAAACTTTGAAAAAAGTTGTTGGCCCTTAAGAATTTACAACACGATTCTCAGATGATCAATATGCACTTTCTCACTTCTCGGATAGATCAAAATATCATCGATAAACACAATTACGAACATATCAAGGTATTGTATGAACACCATATTCATCAAATCCATAAATGCCGCTGGAGCATTAGTCAACCCAAACGACATTACCAAAAACTCATAATGACCATATCGAGTTCAAAAAGCCATCTTCAGAATATCACTATCCTTCACCCTCAATTGGTGGTAACCCGAACGAAGATTGATCTTAGAGAAATAACTGGTCCCTTGAAGTTGGTCAAACAAGTCGTCAATCCTTGGAAGAGGATATTGTTCTTGATAGTCACCTTGTTCAACTATCTATAGTCGATGCACATACGAAGGGAACCATCTTTCTTTCTTACAAACAAAACTAGAGCACCCCTTGGAGAGATACTCGGCCGGATGAAACCCTTATCCAACAAATCCTTCAATTAATCTTTAAACTCCTTAAGTTTCACCGGAGCCATTCTATAAGGAGGAATAAAGATAGGTTGCGTATCTAGGAGAAGGACAATACCGAAGTCTATTTCCCGCTCGAGGGGAATACCGGGTAAATTATTGGGGAAAACTTCCAGAAACTTCTTAACTACTAGGACCGACTCAAGAGTAGGGGTTTTGGAATCTACATCCCTCACCCTAACTAGATGATAAATGCAACCTTTCGAAATTATCTTCCTAGCTTTTAGACAAGAAACTAACTACCCCTTGGGCATAAAATTTCCCCCGTCCACTCAATGATAGGATCATTTGGAAACTGAAATTTGATCACTTGAGTCCTACAATGTATGGAAGCATAACAAGAATGCAACCAATCCATCCCCATAATGACTTCAAAGTCTAACATGTCAAGTTCTACCGAGTCTACAATAGTAACTCTATGGGACACTTTCTATAAACCCTCTTAGCCACCACAGAATTACCAACAGAAGTAGAGACATAAAAAGGTTCTAACAATATATCGGGGAGTACATCAAACTTCATGGCCACATAAGGTGTTACAAAGGACAGAGTAGCTCCGGGATCAAGCAAAGCATATACATCATGTTGAAAAACTTTTAACATACCGGTCATTATATCCGGAGAACTCTCTTGGTCATTTTTGGTTTAGAAAGCATAGAAGCAGTTTTGCTTTTGAGCATTGGAATGTGAACCACTAGGAGGAGCTTGTTTGCCTTCCCTTCCTTTTGCCGTGAGCATTGGGAAATCTCTCATTTTGTGCCCACTTTTCCCACAACTAAAGCAACCATCCATGCCGACTAGGTACTTATCATCATGTTTCTTCCCACACATGGCACAAGTAGTCCTAGCCAAAGAAGAGCCACCTACATTACTTCCTAGAGGTTTAGGGTTAGACACCCTATCCTTGTTAAACTTAGGTGGAGAATTAGAGGAACCTTGACCGGAAAACCCTTGACGAAACTTAGGATGACCATGTTCATCGGATCTAGCACGTGAAAAATTACTATCACCGGTCTTAGCCATTTTTACCTCTCTAGAATTCTCTTTGAGTTAATCCTCTTCAATTTGTTGTGCATGTACCATGAGATGAGAGATATCCATGTCACCAATGAGCATGTCAGTACACCACTCTTTAACCACCATTTCGGACACACCTGATACAAACGTACTCATTCTAGCTCTTGAATCCACAACCATTGTTGGAGCATATTTCAATAATTGAGTGAACTTTAGAGAATATTCCCTCACACTCATGCTTCTTTGATGAAGGTTAATGAACTCTAGCACCTTGGCTGCCCTCATATCAAGGGGAAAAAATATATGAAGAACAACAGATTTGAACATTTCCCACTCAATAGGACCCACTCCCACCGGTCTTGCCTCTTTCCATTAGTTGTACCACACTTGAGCAATACCTTTCAATTGATAGGCGGCCAATTTTTCCTTCTCTCCCAAAGTCACTCCCATGATAGAAAGTACCTTATAGACCTCATCGATAAACTCTTGAGGATTTTCCTTAATTTTGGAGCCATGAAATTCCAGAGGGTTCATCCTCATAAAATCCCTCACTCTTGAAGTCGCCGTACCCATATTTGGATTCACGAGGACTACCACCTCTCTATTGGATTAAGCCATAATGGCTTGATCCAACACTTGAAAAGCCGACCTAAACTCCGTATTTGTAACTTATTCAGCCAAGGGATCGACCGAAGCTTGAAGATAAGTTTGGGGAGGAGCTTCTTGCTCCACATACTCCCTCACATTCCTTCTAGCATAAGCTCTTCGCGTAGAAATATCCTATAGAGCATAGTATAAGGATTAGAAGTGAGACTTAATAGAGTTAAAACTCTGTGGCACGACTTTAGAGTAATGAAAGAAGTGGAGTTTCCTAATCATTTTGTAGCCCCTCATTCATAAATGTGGCATGCTTTACAATCATGAACAAGACTGTACTAGACGTGGCTTATGAAACATCCTAAAACCATTCTAAACCTTGTGCTCTGATACCAAGTTTTTCACAACCCAAGGGTGCCCCCTAGATGTAACATGGCGTAAAGAACCCCGAAGGACTCCATAAAATCCACTTATCATATCATAACATAAAGTAGTCGAACAATAAAGAGTAAAACAACATTTAGGTCCAAAATAGTTTTATAGAAAAAAGGAAGTCTAACTCATGTCTCAACATAGCCATCTATTAAAACCGAATAAACATGGGCCTAGCCCAAACATCAGGTTCAAAAGGAAATCAGTAAAAATACAATAAGTAAGTCCGTCCTCAAACCATGAGGACTCACCAAGCTCGGAAAGAATCAATGTCCAAGCTCTAGCCACTAGAATGGAAACCCTGTCTGTCGGACCCTACATTTGGGGAAAACTGTAGGCAAGAGTATGCATTAGTAAAAAAATGCACGAAGTATGATAGATATGCATAAAAACATTTAAAACATGCTAAGAAGGACATTTCATTTCATGACATGCAATTTACAAAGTTTAAACATCATAATAGAGATAGTTGGAAAACATAAGTCATAACATCATGGTCAAGGAAAGCTAAATCATCTTTGAGCCTTTGAACAAATATGAGATACTTCTTTAAGTAACCTTAGTTCATTAATCATCTTGTTGTGCGAAAATTAGCCTTCACCGACATAGAGACCATGTGAGCTAAAACATGATCACCTATTGTCTCTCACACAGAAAAAGGTTGTTCTACTTGCCTAAGGTAGAACCATGAACTTCTAGCTTAAGTGGATCCACTAGCTAAATATCCTACGGGGGCATGTAGTTTATGGGATAAGGAGATTGTTACAAGAAACCTAGCCTCTCTAACGGGAGAGCTTCCATCTCAATGTCAATATCCACTCGGTGCTAAGGATAATACCCATGGAATAGTATTTTCTTACTTATTCTCCTCATCCATGGAAATACATGATATCTTGTCAATCCAAGTTAGTACATTAGGATAGCTCTTATTCATTTATTCAATTAGGTGAGAATAGCTTTTCGACCTAAGAATCCTTTCTATGTGAGAAAACCATTAACATCATAGTGGTAAGTGTTTTATTAGAATAACCTTTCAACAACACAACAACAACAACAACAACAACAACATTGGCACTTCACTCTCAAAGCACCCTTAAAGCATTTACATAGGTTTCATAAGATCATGCATACGTTCATACTTTACCCTTTCAAGGTTCAAAGCTACTTTCAATCACCAAATCTAGAATTCTAGCATTAAAATTTTATCATAAATTCATGTAATTATATTACTTCATCCTTTAGATCATAAAACTCCTCTTTCATAATCAATAACCCAACTTTATGAGATCACAATTTAGAAAACATGGGGGTTTGCATGGGTTCATAAGGGAAACATCATAAAAGCATTTTAAATTATCAATTCATCCATAATAAACATAATTAAACCATTAAGATCAATAATCAAAAGAACTCATGGTGTTTGAAGAAGACCCTGGCTAATTGGGGAATTCTACTATTTGAAATAGAGGAATTTGGGGACTCCATGGGTGGAAGCAACCCATGGATGAAAACTACCATACCTCAAGTCCAATTGCTTATCTTCAATGGAGGAATTGAGACGTTAGCCTGAAACCCTAGGTTGAATCTTCTTCTTCTTTCTTCAAGTTCTAGAGAGAGAATATTTGAGAGGTTCTAAATATAGGTAAAATGACATAGTATAGAAAATAATTAATTAGGAAAATACATAGTTGACCTTAAAATTAACTGCCAGACGACCATCCATAGACCCAGTCGATGGACTGTGGTCTGACCCACGGCCCGTCCTGGTGGACCATTTATCATTGATCAGAAACTTACTTTTTGGGGTATCGAACCACGGACACATGACCACGGACCGTGGTCTTACCTACGATCTGTAGGTCGTGTCATGGACTTGAACCCTCAGACCCTACCCAGGCAGGCCAACCACGGACCACACCTACGGTCTGTGGTCCACTCCACGGGCCGTGGATGGCTGGCGTGGTTCGACACCTGCAATATCTAGAAAGCTGTTATATGCCCCTTTTTTTATATGGGGTGTCACAGGAACTCACAGAAGTGTTTTATGAAAGATTCTTCCCTCCCTTGAAGATGGTGAAGTTGAGGGATAACATTCAAAATTACAAGCGGATTGATGGTGAACTTATTCATGAAACTTGTTTGAGGTTTCAAAAGCTACTTCTCAATTGTCCTCCTACTCATAGATTTCCGGATAATGAGACAACCATTTATCGTGGCATCGGCGTTACTTGATGAGATGATTAAGAGTAACAGGGCATGGCATAAAAGGGAGGATCAAGTGTCTCCGCTCAATATTGGGTTGACTAATGAACAAATGGATAAGAACCAAGAGAACGATGAAAATATGGCCAAGATGATGACCCAAATAGACTTGTTGACGAAACATGTCATGGGAGGTGGCTACAAGGCTATGAGTGCAGTTGGTGCTAGTAGTGGGATGAGCCCGGATGATGCACAATTTGAATCCATGTATAATGAAGAGGTGCAATTCTTGTAAAACCAAGCAAGGGGTTCTCATCTGAGCTATCCAAGGTCAGGTGGGAATCGAGGTTGGAAAAAAGATTGTGATAGTTGTTAAAGATATAGGTTACGAGATTGGCGTGATCAGGGTGAAAATTAGAGAGAAAGGGGTGGTGATAGATATTGATGTACCGTGAGTTTACCATATTTTTGACGCATTTCACTTAGAATTTGTGTTTGTCTAGGGCTATATTGTATTGGAAATTATGTTTTTTGTATTATGATTGTAGGAAATAAACTTGGAATGCAGTTGATGGAGATGATAGGCGAAATTATGCAGAAGGAGCTACCCACGGAAGTGATCCACGGACCCTAGGTCCTATGACGGACCATCGTTGGGCAGGCGTAGATGGAGTCTCAGGGAATTCTGACTAAGTTTGGAACTACGGAGCAACTGACAGACCGTAGGTCGACCCATGGGCCGTCCTACACATCCGTCGATGGATTCAGAGAGTTGAAGTTCTAGTACCTGATGAAAAATCCTAAGTGTGGAGCCACGGACGGGGACCTATGGACCGTAGATCAACCCACGGTTCGTAGGTCGAGTCGTTGATTGATGTCGCGTTCCAGACAACTTATTTCCTTATTTTGTTTCCTTTTTATTTAGAACTTGTTTTCTATAAATAGGAGTTATAAACGTCGTTTTTAGGAGTTAGACATTATTGTAAACTCTTAATTTTTGTGTTTTGGGAATTAACCTGCAAACTTTAGCAATTTGATTTCCGGATCTCGTTCTATAAGATTTTCACTTTGCAATTCAATTGAGGATCTTTGGGTTTCTTCTATTCTAATTGTAAGTTCATGAATTCTTTCTTCTTAAACATGAATTGTGAACTCTCAAGCATGAGTAGCTAAATCCACAACTAGGGTTGTAGGAACCATGAGCAATTAACAAAGTATGAATAATAATTAAGTAATTCTTGAATAGTGTTTATGCATGTATTGTTAATTCTTTCGTTTAAAAGTCTTTTTAGCAATTGCAAACGTTAGAATTCGCCTCATTCCTACTTGCCAGACCAAGGAGGTAAAAAATGAGAAAAGAATTAACAACAGAGATTTAGTGGATGCTCTCTAATAGTCTAATGTCAATTGGTGCGAGGGTGAAAACTAAGCCATACTTTGATGTGATGTCTAATCTGGGGTAAAGCTAAGGGTTAGTAAAGCATACACATGTAGCCAGACCAAGGTGTGGGGTGAAATTCCCTATTTGGAGGACCAGTCACTTAGGGATATCCAACTTACCAACATTGCATGTAAAACACTAGGAATTGATTACTATTATTAGGATTAATGCGTAAAGAGCTTATGGGTAACACATATGTCCTAGTTTCTCTCTCATATCGGTAACTCAAAGTTTGATCTTTCTTACTTGTTACGTAAATCAACAATCTATTACTTGCTTACAACCCCCCCCCCCCTTTTACTTACTTCTTTTGGAAATAGTTTGACTAAAAGAAGTAATCGTAAGTTAAGTTTAAGTCCAAACCATTTTCCTTATGGGATCGACCCTAACCTACAAGTTGGGTTCTTTACTTGATAACGATCGCTTATACTTCTTTAGGGAGGTCTAATTTGAGCGTATCAGTGATCGTTATGTGCCTCCTCGTGACCGTCCAAAGACTAAGTAACCAAATGTTGATCCCGAAAGCTTTCAAATCGAGGATATGCTTACCCGCATCCTAAACACGTTGGAAGGATCAGATAAGGTGCTCAAGGAGATGAAGGCTGATTTCTCCTCTTTGAATCAAACAATGACCTCTCATTCGGTTTTGATAAAACAACTTTAGACCCAAATGGGTCAAATTTCTGCTCACTTGAATCTTAGACCAAAAGGGGATCTTCCCAGTAATACCATGGCCAATCTGAAGAACGATAATGCGCAATGCATGGCCATCATGACCCAGAGTGGTAAAGTTGTGGAAAGTGATGTGCCAAATGATAAAAATACAAGTTTAAGTAAGGGGTAAACCATTTTTTTTTAAAGTGAGGCACATGCCGAAGAGTTGAACAATGAAGCCTCCAATAAGGGTGATGATGCACCAAAATTTTTTGTCTCCGGTGAAGCTAACAAGTCAAAAGTGGGGGGTTATTCCTCCTTCGGTACCTACAAAGCCGCTGCCCAAATTTCTACCACCATTTCCTCAGATATTGAAGAAGAGGGATGAAGATGCAAAGTTCCAAAAATTTATTTCTGTCTTCAAAACTCTTTCCATTAATCTTCCTTTGGTGGAGGCGTTGTTATAAATGTCGGGTTATGCAAATTTTATGAAAGAGTTGGCCAAAAAGAAGAAAAGTATGGATTTGATGCCCTATGCCATTTTCAAGCAACTTGGGCTAGGTGAGCCTAAACCTACGACTATGCGTCTTCTCATGGTTGACTGTTCTATCAAGCGTCTTGTTGGCATTCTTTATGACATTTTGGTAAAGGTAGAAAAATTTACATTTCCGATTGATGTTGTGATCCTCGAATGCGAGATTGATGTCGACGTCCCTATTATTCTTTGTAGGGCATTCTTGGTTACCAACAAAGCTCTTGTTATTGTGGAAAGTGGTGAACTGAAATTCTTGGTAAATGGTGAGGAAGTTACATTCAATGTTTGTAAATCGATGAAGCAACCAAGTGACCTCCATGTGATAGCGGTCATTGACGTGATTGATGAAGCGGTTGCTAGTGTGACTGAAGTTTCTTATGTTGGTGAATCTTTGGTTGGCATACTTTTGAACTATGATGGGGAGGAAATCCAAGATTAAGATGAAGTAGTTGTTGCTCTATCGGGTTTATGTTCTTATTCCAAGAGCCCTTTGAACTTCATATCGATTTGAAGAATAGGTAAAGTCCTCCTGCAAAGCCATCTATTTAGGAACCGCCAAAGATCAAATTAAAGGTACTTCCACCTCACCTTCGTTATGTGTTTTTGGGAGCCAATAATACTTTACCCGTGATTATTGCTGTGAATTTGCTTGAATGGAAAGTGCAAGAGCTTGTTAGTATGTTGAAAAGGTTTATCAAAGTTATTGGGTTGACTATTGCCGGCATTGTGGGAATCCCTCTCGGTATTTGTACTCACAAGATTCAATTTGCTAATGATTGTAAGACAAATATTTAACATCAAAGAGGTTGCATCCTCCAATGCAACAAGTCGTCAAGAAAGAGATTATCAAGTAGGTTGACACGGGAGTTGTCTACCCTATTGCTTATAGAAAGTGGGTTAGTCACATTCAATGTGTTCCAAAGAAAGGTGGTATGACCGTGGTCCCTAATGAAAAAGGGGAGCTTGTGCCAATGAGACCGGTTACCGGTTGGCGTGTATGTACAGACTATTGAAAATTGAATGGTTGGACCTAGAATGATCATTTCCCGATGCCCTTTATGGATCAAATTCCTTATAGACTTGCGGGGTGTGGATGGTTTTGCTTCTTAGATGGTTACTCCAGCTATAATCAAATCTCCATTTCACAGAAAGATCGAGAAAAAGGAACATTCACAAGTCCCTATGGGACATTTCCTTACAAAAGGATGCCTTTTGAATTGTGTAATGCACCAGCGACGTTTTAATGGTGTATGCTCTTTATTTTTGCCGATATGGTAGAGGATTCGATGGAGGTTTTCATGGATGACTTTTCGGTTGTAGGAGATACATTTGAAGCCCGCCTTGAGCACCTTTGTAGAGTTTTGCAAAGATGTGTCAAAACTAACCTTGTTCTCAATTGAGAGAAATGTCATTTCATGGTCAAGGAAGGTATTGTGTTGGGGCACAAAATTTCGGGAGGAGGCATACAAGTTGATCAAGAAAAAGTTGAAGTTATTGCCAAGTTGCCTCCTCATATCTCGGTTAAAGGTGTTAGAAGTTTCTTGGGTCATGCGGATTTCTACCGAAGGTTCATTAAATATTTTTCTAAGGTGGCTCACGCTCTTTTCAAGCTACTTGAAAAGGAAACTGTCTTTGAGTTTGATGAAACTTGTGTTAAAGCATTTTTGTGTTTAAAGGAGAAGCTTGTTTCAGCTCCTATCATTGTTACTCCGGATTGGAGTGTTCCATTTGAGCTGATGTGCAATACAAGTGGTGTAGCTTTGGGGACTGTTCTTGGCCAACACAAGGAAAATTTGTTTCACCTGGTCCACTATGCAAGCAAGACTTTGAACGTAGCTCAAAAGAAATACACTGTCATTGAACATGAGTTGTTAGCCTTGGTGTATGCTTTTGGAAGTTTGGAGATAATTTTTGGGGACCAAGGAGTCGTTAGCCTTGGTGTATGCCTTCCGTTACTTGATGGCTAAGAAGGATGCAAAGCCTAGGTTGATTCAATGTGTGTTATTGTTGCAAGAGTTTGACTTTGAAGTCAAAGATCGAAAAGGGTGTGAGAACCAGGTGGCAGACCACTTGTCGAGGCTTGAAACGAATGTTGTTGTTTCTGGTGAGAAAGATATTGAAGAAGAATTTCCCGGTGATTTGGTGATGGTTGTGTCAAATGGTACTCCGCCTTGGTATGCTGATTTTCTAAATTATGTGGTTTGTGGGATTCTTCTCGATGGGCTGAATTTTTTACCAACGAAAAAGGTTCCTTTTCGATGTGAAGAAGTAATTCTGGGATGAACCTTACCTATTTTGGGAGTGTGTGGACCACATGATTAGAATGTGTGTTTCGGAAGTTGAGGTAGATGCTATTCTTGATGCTTGCCATGCGTCACTGGTTGGTGGACACCATAGTGGAGTGCGTACAACTGCTAAGGTACTTCAAAGTGGTTATTATTGGCCAATTGTATGAAGATGCGAACTCCCTTGTTAAGAAGTGTGTGCAATGTCAAAATCAAGGAGGAGTGTCGCGAAGGCACGAATTACTTCTCACTCCTATTCTAGAGGTTGAATTGTTTGATGTATGGGGAATCAATTTCATGGGGCCTTTTGTGACTTCGTATGGGAAGAAATACATCTTGGTGGATATTGACTATGTCTCGAAGTGGATAGAGGTTGTGGCCTTACCTAATAATGAAGGGACAAGTGTTGTTAAATTCCTCAAGCGGTACATTTTCACAAGGTTTGGCACTCCACGTGCAATTATTAGTAATGTAGGTTCTCACTTTTGTAACCGAAAGTTTGCATCATTGTTGAGCAAGTATGGATTTAAGCATAAGGTTGCTACCCCTTATCATCCGCAAACAAGTGGGCAAGTTGAGGTGTCAAACTGGAAAATCATAAATTTTTTGGCCAAGACCGTTAATGCTAATAGAACCGATTGGTCCCGGAAGTTAGATGACGCTATTTGGGAGTATAGAACTGCATTCAAGACTCTGTTTGGTATGTCCCCTTATCAATTGGTGTTCGGTAAGTATTTTCATCTACCATTTGAACTTGAGCCTAAGGCGATGTGGGCCTTGAAGGCCATGAACTTGAATTGGGAGGATGTGTCGAAAGATTGAGTTGATCAACTCCATGCTTTGGAAGAGTTTCGGCCTCGAGCTTATGAGAGTTCAGTCCTTTATAAGGAGAAAATGAAAAAGTGGCACGATGCAAAATCCTTCATCGTGAGTTTAAAGTCGATGATCTTATGTTTCTCTAAATTTCATTTTTATAATTTTAAATATATATATATATATATATTTAAACTAACTAATAACTCTCAATTTAAAATTCAAAAATAAAAATTGTAAATTAGTTAACTCTGTCTCTACAATAATAATAATAATACCACTTTTAAAAAGTAATGTAAAAAATCTATAGCCCACTTTTTGGAATATGATTTCAAAAAATCGCCAAATCCTTTTGAATTTTGATATAGCAGTTAATAAATTAAAAAAGAACAGAGTTATATTAATTCTAGGTAAGTTTTCAATTTAAAATAAAATAGGTTTCTATTAATACTTATTTAGTAAATATGATTTGATAAATTCCCAAAAAAAAATCCTATACTGTAATTTTTTAAAACAACCAGCAATTTGATTAGAAAGGTTAAAAAGTTAATCTAATTTTTTTTGTACATTGATCAATATTAATTTACAAATCAGTATTAATTTTACACTTGTATTTTTTGCTATCTCTTTATTAATATTTTCTTTTTCCTATTTTTTCGTTAATTATTTTATTTTTTATTTATTTTGTATCATGGAATTTTAATTTTTTTTTCTAATCAAATAGTTAATTTTGTTGTTTATTAATTTTATTTTTCTTTTCTTTTAGTTTTGTTCTAAAACTACCAAATGACTTGGAAGCAAAAGAAAATCAAACATTTAATAATTTCGCAATGTATAAATAGTAATTGCTTCTTATTTCATAAAAAAATAGAGTTTACATCAATTATATTTCTATCCAAAACATATTACATTAATTATATTACATCTCATAATTTATCTTTTAACCTCTACTAAAATAACATAGAATCTTAAATAACATCAAATTAAAATTGAGATTACTTCATAATTTTTTTTAAAGCAAATTAAATCATATCTTCTCATTTCTATATTAATAAATTTGTGATCATTACTAATTTATGTTGTGTTAAGATTGAATTATTTTCTTTATAGAAAAAAGACACGATTTATATCGTGAACAAACTTATTAAATTCTAAAATAAATAATTATAAATACATACCTCTGATGTTTATTTTATACTCCAAGGATGCAATCTCACTTTTTGCAAGTTTGTTCACGATTTATATCGTAAACAAACTTATTAAATTGTAAAATAAATAATTATAAATACATACCTCTGATGTTTATTTTATACTCCAAGGATGCAATCTCACTTTTTGTATTTGACTACAGAAACACTAAAACTAATATGGAGATTAACAATTAAATTTAGTAATTTAAACAAAATGAAAAAACAACGATTATATATAACAGATATATTAAAGAGGAGAAAAATAAAGAGAGATACAAAAGAAAGTTGAGAGAAAGGTGTGCAATTAGTGTACTTTATTTTATTTTAAAAATAAATAAATATTAGAGTAGTATATATAAAAAGTTTTTTTAAAATCTGTAACTGTTTTTTTTTTT
>JAJOOO010004414.1:0-22222 GCA_029582685.1 Solanum piurae | reverse complement strand
ATGGAGTAAGCCGTGATTTCCCTGATTTATTGCAATTTAGTCGTCTGATTTTAACTTGATATAAAATTTAAGATAATATTTTTTTTAATCTTATAATCCTAAACTAAAAATATATAAAATGTACCAAAGTATCACTTAATCTTGCGGTATTAAATATATCATGTGAAACTTAAATTATATATATGTTTTTTTTAAAAAACATTTTTTTTCTAAAAAGAAAAATAAACAAACAAAACAGCGGGATGTGCTTTGGGTCCGTCGGTTCTCTTTAAGATTATGGGCCTTTTAAGTTTGGATTTGAGGCCCACTTCTAATCAGTCTTTAAAATCTACTAAAGTGTTACTATAGAGCCCAATATAAAAAAGAATTTGAGCCCAGACGGATGGACCTCACCAAAATTCAATTCTGATAACTGTAATTTTGTTAGGGAACTTTCACAAATAGCCACTATAATAAACTTAATTATGGTCCATAGCTATAGTTTGCATAATTACGGGTTGTAGCTATAGTTTAAGCTGCCTCATTTGTATAATTCACGGATTTGTTTAATTCGCAGGTTTGTATAATTCTCTGGTACATTTGTATAATTCAGTTATTTTTGTATAAACTCAAAATAACGAATTTATACAATTACAAACATCAAAAGTGCATATAGTTATACAAATTATATTATACAAATTCTGAATTATACAAAAGTTATACAAATTCCGAATTATACAAATGCGCGAATTATACAAAACTAAAAAGTTGAACGGTGTAATTATAGCTAAAAGTAAGCCGCAAATTGTAATTAAGGTAAACTATAACTATATTAAGTAATTAACTAGTATATATTTGCTTATACGCGTAATTTCCCATTTTGTTACTCATAAAAAAATATAACATCAACAATTCATTACTAAAAGTAGTATTTTTCAATGGTGCACTGTGATTGACAGCTAATTTTATTATAAAAAAGAGATATATACAATAATTTAATCAAATACAACTTACGGTTGATGATGTGAAATGTTATTCTAAATTGTTGTGTCAAAATCGTAATGGACTGTTAAAAAGAGCATTTCAAATGCAATGCTTTTTTTAGTACTCCTATCAGTTAAATAATTTATAACCCCACAAATATGTATAATTTGTTTAGAATCACAAATTTTTCTTTCATTATTAAATTTTATATTTAAGTTAGATAACATAATATTTTATGAATTAGAAGAGGGAGGTAGTAGCATAATTCCAAACAAGGTGCAATGTATAACAAGAAAGTAAATAAGTAGATTGATGTAAAACTTTCCTGCTGGACCTACCTACAATAAATATATATATATATATATATATATTTAGATTTAAATTTGGATTTTAAATTTAGCATAAAATGTGAATGGGAGAAGATGTGGACTAGTCATAAATATGTTTTCATACTTGCATGTGAAATGTTGTCAGTACGTTATATGTCAACTTTAAATTAATACACAATACATTAATTTATTGAATTTTTGTTTCCTAAACTAAGCAAATAAAAAAAAGCTTATAATGTGAAATATAACTACTATTACTACTTTATTTATTTATTTTTTGATTATTTTTTTTCAAAAATAGGAAAAAGAGTCTCGATTATTGAAGTTTGATATTCCCAATTAGTTTGGGCAGTGAGTCGTGGGTTCCCATGATATTATCCAAAATTATCCCTTGGGGTCTCAACTTTCAATCATACTATTTTTGGTCCATTTTAATTTATAATCATTTTAAATAATAACCAAATTAAGTTAGGTAATGAAAAATAAAATTAATATATATAGTTAAAAGTAAATACTATTTGTTTGGTATAAATATATATAGGTTATTTATATAAAGGAAAAAATGACAGATATATTTTAAATTATCATAAATGATACGTAGATACTCTTTATTATATTTTTAAGATATAAATACTCATATTATTTAAAAATTAGAACATATATACCCTTTATATAAATAATAGGAAGCAGAATGGCATTATGAATTTTATAAAGAGATGTATATGGTATAGTATAGTAGGCTATATAAGCGACAAAGGAAAAAAGGAGATGGTCATGAGTCGTTATCATGTGGCAGAAAACGTCAAGAAATTAAGTGGGATATTTCTCTCATTTTAATCGCTACTTCTTCTTCTTCTTTCTCTCATCAAAATACACTCACACAAGTAGCACAAAACAATGGGTGTTCTTGACCATATATCTGATATGTTTGATTGCTCTTCTCAACACTCCAAGCACAAAAGACGCAAACAATTACAGGTATATCCAATTTTCTTCAAGTTTCAAGTCAGATCTCAAGATTTACTCTGAAATTAAACTTATTCATTACTAGGCATTTCACCATAGATTTGGAATTCATGTAGCTGCCTGGAGTTGAAAGTATTTGGAATATACTTAAAACAACCTTTTAAGTAAAAAGCTATTTTCCGAATTCGATTTCAAATTAATCCAGAAAAAAGTAAGTAATTTTTATGAACAAACGGTGCTATTTAAGTTTATTCTTTTAAATACAATTTGGTTTATTAGCTCTCTGACATAGATGTCTCAGTTTTTGTAGATCTATTTTATACATAGCCGCCTGCCGGCCACTTTTATACCTTTCTGGTTTTTTCTTCTTCTTGTCTGATAGCATAAATGCCTCAATATAACTCTCTACAAATTGCATAGAAGAAAATAGTTCATAATCAATAAAGTTTGTTCAATATAACAACACTCCAATACATGCTTCTTGGAGGTAACATGTAACAACACATCTTTGGTGTAATCCCACAAATGGCTTTGGGAGGGTCTTATTCCTGTTTGTGCGGTAGATAGACTTTAACAAAAACCAATGAAATTATTATGATGTGACATCTAAGTTAGCTCGAACACTATTTTTTGAGAAAAATCTCCTTCCCTACTATATTTAGAATGATAATTTTACGATATCATACTTTTAATATAATAAATTCAGTGTTTTAGAAAATGACTATGGTTAATAATATGAACTAAGTGATAAATGACTTAATTTTTCTAAATGGGACAGGTACTCCCTTTGTCCCATATCTTCCTGTTCCATATTACTTGATTACTTATTAGGATAGAATTAAATATTTTTTTTCCATTTTACCCCTACCGTTTTATATTATCTTTGGAAGTTTAAACAAATTTTGAAGATTTAAGATTTTCTTTAAGAGGTTAATTAATATGAATATACTTCAAAATTGTGAAGTCGATCAATCTATTACTAGAAAGTGTAAAATAGAGAGAGTGCATCTAAAATAAAATGGGTCGGAGGTTAATTAAAGATTCCCATGTGCACGTTAATAGCATTTCTCCTATTTTGTAGTCACATGATCTAGTCTAGTGCCTTTATTTATTGTTGTCCTTTTGTTTTCTTCTTAAAAATATTTCTTTACCTATTTTTCTTTCTTTATAAACCAAAGTGAGTATTTCATAGCTTTTCAAAAGCAAAAGCAAAAGTAGAAAGTTTCCATCAAGAGTGATGTGTTGCAGAAAGGATAGTGCAGATTCAGTATCCCCTTTGGGCCTCCACTGAAATGTACATATCTTGGCTGGGCCATATCCTATTTTTATTTATGGACCTGCCAAGAAATAAACTAATAATATATTAGTACTTCTTTTAAACATCATTTGGGTTGTTTGACTTGACACGATGTTTAAAGAAAAAAAAAAGAACAAAACTTTTGAAACTTGTGGTCTAAAATGACCTTTACATATAACATATTTGTATGTTTATAAATCAGTTTATTAAGGATAAGAAGTGAATCTTAAAAGTTGAATTGTTTTAATTATAGAAATGTGACATTCTTTATGGAGGGACTCAAAAGAAAAGAGCGTTACATAAATTAGAACTGACACAGTTACCAATTGTTACATTTTACTAATGGCATCATACAAAAGTTAGACTATTTTCTAGTCCACATTGACTATATTACTTAGACTTATACCACCTCACTTTATCTTTCCATTCTCTTGGCTAGCGTTTGACCCTAGATTTAGTTGAAACTTGAAATAACAAGTTTTTGAAGTTGAAAAAATAGTTTTTGGAAATTGAAGTTGTATTTAGACATGCATTTTCTTTGGAAAAAAATATTGAAGTTTTGTGAGTGGAAGTGAAATTTCACCCAAAAACTAGTTTATGAACGAATAGTGTGTTCAATTATTGTTTTGAAAGTCTACTTCCAAATTTATGGCTAAATGGCAGTCGAGATATGTGCCAAAGTAGTGTTGCTAGATTTCATAATATGGAACTTTGGATTTTCAGACAGTGGAGATAAAAGTAAAGATGGACTGTGAAGGCTGTGAGAGGAAAGTGCGAAGGTCTGTTGAAGGAATGAAAGGAGTTTCGTCCGTGACAATAGAGCCTAAACAGCACAAGCTCACAGTAGTAGGCTATGTGGATCCAGAGAAAGTTGTGGCTCGTGTAGCCCATCGCACAGGTAAGAAGGCAGAGATTTGGCCCTATGTCCCATATGATGTCGTTGCTCATCCCTATGCACAGGGTGTTTATGATAAGAAGGCTCCTGCTGGATACGTGCGAAGAGATGATTTCCAAACTAACCAGCTTGCTCGTGCCAGTTCTACTGAAGTTCGCTATACTACTGCCTTTAGCGACGAGAATCCTGCAGCCTGTGTGGTCATGTGAACTAAAATGCTGCTGCTATGATTACTATATTATGAATCTTGTACCATAGTACATTAGTACTCTGTTATTGTTAAATTTGTATTGGTTTTGTGATGTTGATTCCTCCTTTTAAGTTTTGATCATAGTGCTTTTTTCTGTTGAAGCTAAAGTTTTATCATGATTGTACGTACTGTATTGATTGTTAAATGGATTAGTATTATGTTCTTGAAAGATAAAATGGAGTACTGGAACCCGTTAAATAGATTGCAGGGAGCAAGGAAACTGTGAAGTGATTTCTTTGTCATTGAAATTTTCTGTTTACAATTGTTGTTTCCATTAACAAAAAGAAATTGTTAACGGTGTTGTGATTGACATTTAGATATAAAAAAAATTGACTTCTATGTGAGTTGGATATTTCAGATTGTTGATTTTTGTAACAAAACTTTTTGTTTGAGATTTTCTTTCTTTATAAAAAGTAAGTCTAGTGGGAATTTAGGTTGGAAAGTAATGAGTGATGAACTATTTGGAAAACTCTTAGGACTAATATGGAATTTCTAGCTAAAGTTACTATTAATTAGCTATAATTATTAAGAAACTAGCTTCTGGGAACGCACGCGTGTTGCCTGCCGTTTATGCCTTATTATTATTATTATAAAACTTGTACATTATTTAAAAAGTTATTCTTCAAATAACTCGGAAAAAACTGTGTAGTCAAGTGCAAATTTTTAATGCGGTGATCTTTTCTCCAAAAAAAAAAAAAGTAACCATCTTATGAGAGTTACTATTAATTACTACATCGGAAGAAAATGTAGTAACAATTTGAAATAGGGAAACAATAAACATCTTTGTCAATACAACATTATTTGTTTCATGAATTCGGACTACAATAACAGAAAAAATGAATAAAAGTATAAGCCTTCAGTAATATAGTAAATAGTGCTTATAGCTCACAATCTAAATTCAACACATGAAAAAACAAAACTCAAATTATACTATCATGCAATGAACCTCCCACCCAAAATCCATGATTCACATCATCATATGAAATCTGTTAAATTAGGTCTACCGATGTGGGACATCTTAACAACCGAAAGACATTTCAAATTTTTTAAATACAAAAATTGATTGACAAGTTTATATTTCGTAAAAACAATCCACATTTATATCTACAACCATTTATTTCATATGTAAATAAAATTTATAATTCATATAATTACATTTATATCCGATATAACCATTATACCAACATATAATTTATTATTATTTCAAATCAATTCCTACTTGACTATTAATATCAACCAAATTCATTTTTTTAATCAAATTTATTACCGACCAAATTGATCAACAATTGGCTCAAAGTAACAATATTTGTTCGTCTTCTTAGTCTCATGATCGAGAAATGCAAGTTCAACGTGAGAAGAATATACATACTATGTGAGAAGATATATTAAATACTTGTATACAGTGACTTGTGTTCAATTCTATTTTTTTGAATAAGTTGAAGTTTATCAATAAATGTCATATTTTTTTTAAATAACTTTGTGATAGTGTATTATTATATTTATAAACTTCTGCTTTTTGGTAAGATTTTTTAACTAAAGAATTTCATACTTTTATAAAAATTAAGAAAAAATAAAAAAAGGGACTATCATGGAATTCTTAGCTAAAATTAGTCTTTTGTGGCAGGAATAAATCTATTTAATCTTTCAAATATAATCTTGAACATCTTTAGTTTCTTAAATTTATTCAAGTGAAACACCTTTGATCCAACTAAGAGCCTGTTTGGATGGGCTTTTAAGCTGGTCAAACTGGCTTAAAAGCCAATTTTTGACTTATTAGAGTGTTTGACAATTATCAAAGTGACTTTTTTTAAGTAAAAAATGACTTATTTTAAGCCAAAAGTCAAAAGCTAAGTGAGGGGAGCTTCTTCTTTTTTTTAACGTAAAAGCCCTTTTATGTGGATGTAAATTATAAATTAATTTTGTTTTAATTTTTTTTAAGTATAAAAACCTTAAATTAATCAACTTTTTATCATGTTAATAGTTTTAAGGGTATTTCAGACATTTTGATAAAAAAAAGTGTTTACCAGCACTTATTTGCCAAACACATCAACAACTTTTTTTCAACTGCAGCACTTTTATCCAAACACATAACTACTTATTTTAAAAATAAGTTCCAACACTTTAAGAAGTTACTTTTTAAAAGTTACTTTTTTTAAGTCAATCCAAACGGGCTTTGGCTTAAAATAAGTGGTTGTTTGCTTTAAAAAACAACAACTTTCAAATATAGCAAAAACAAAAATTATATTTGTATGCTATAACTATAGTTTGCATAATTGCGCTCCATAACAAACATGCTATGTCTATTTCGCTATACATATATACAAAAGAAACTAGGCTATTTCGCTATACATATATACAAAAGAAGCAATTGTATAATTTGCTGGCTCCTCTTCAGATTTGTATAATTTCGCTGGCAGGCCATTTGTATAATTGTTGTCAGCCTCTCGTTTGTATAAATCGTTGGCAACCTCTCAAATCAATTTTATGTGTTTGTATATTTGTATAAAATTTGAATTTGTATACAATTGAATCGAAATAAAACGTTTGTATATCAAATATCGCTCTCTCTTTCGCTTTATACAAACATAAATTATACATTATATTTTGTATAATCTGTGTTTGTATAAAACGAGAAAGAGAGAAAGACAAAAGAGAACTAGGCAGAGAAATATTTGTATTGTATAATTATAAGTGTATAAGACGAAGATATATGTATTTGCATGTGTATATACAATTTTCTCTCGCTTTATACTAACAGAAACACAATTTATACATTTCTGTTTGTATAAAGCGAGAAAGGCGAGCAAGAGAGGGAGAGTGGCGAGTGAGAATTTGAGGGAGAGAGGCGACTGACAACAGTTTGCTACGGGGCACAATTAAATCAAATTGTGGTTATAACATTTAATTTGAATTAATAGTTTGCCATTATATACAATTTTTCCTAATAAAAATTGGAAAAACAACGATCAATGGGGTTCGATCATTTAAATACTCCCATAAATAAAGAACTTGTATATGATATTAACTAATTGATATAAATATTTTTGATGGAGCAGTCATAGGTGTAACTTCCCCTTCATAATTTGTATGAGTGAAATTCCAAAAATGGACCTTGGACTACCACAACAGGCCCAAGGTCACTGTGATCCACTGGAGCAGTAGTAAGTTATAAGCTACGTTGATAATTTTTCCAACCGTCTTTCATAGACTCCATTTTCCATTTTTGGCGGGAAACAGAAAACCCTCATTCTCCATCAACAATGGCAGAAGAAGAAATGGAGGCGGCGGGAGAAACCGAACAAGAGGTAGAAGAGGAGTTCGCCGTTTGGAAGAAGAACACGCCGTTGCTCTACGATCTTGTCGTCTGTCATGCCCTTGAATGGCCTTCTCTCACCGTTCAATGGCTTCCGTCCCCCATCACCGACGACGGTGCTTTTGCTGTACACAAGCTCATTCTCGGAACTCACACCTCCGACGATTGCCCCAACTTCCTCCTGGTCGCAAATGTTCATCTCCCTCGTAATCCTGCTTCAGGACTTGAACACAATCTCATGAATCCTCAAATCCCTAAGGTCTGTAACTCCTTACAATCGGTTAAACTACACTAATATTTGAAAAAAAAGCTATTCACTATCTGTTAAAATGCGCTAATAGTGTAAAAATTAGTTACAGATTCTCTATATTCGTGTTGAGTGATACATATTACATATATGAACTGTTTGATGAAATATCCAAATGAAGGAAGTTCTTTGTAAATGAATCAATTTATGCATATGTGGTACCTATTGGTGTTTATATGAAGGAAGTTTAATCTGAAATTGTTTTTTCCCCTAGTGTTAAGACCTGTGAATAAATTGGTCAATTAAGTTTATCTAGTGTTCACAGGTAGAGATAGTACAAAAGATTCATGTTGATGGAGAAGTGAATAGGGCGAGATGTATGCCACAGAAGCCAGCTGTAGTTGCAGCAAAGACTAGTAGCTCTGAAGTTTATGTCTTTGACTCAGCTAAACAACCCCTTGATCATGAAGGTGGGTCTTGTAACCCTGATGTTAGACTTCGAGGGCATGATAAAGAAGGTTATGGCTTGTCGTGGAGCCCGTTTAAAGAAGGTTTTCTTTTGAGTGGTTCAAACGATCAGAAGATTTGTTCGTGGGATGTATCTGCATTGCCTCAAGATAAAGTGCTTATGGCCCATCATACTTATGAGGTAATGTGATCTGTCCTTTCACCCAATGTGCTGATTCAACTGAGTTTCTTTTGTTGATTCTGGAGTTGAATATCACTGTGGCAGATATGAATTTAATTCTCCTATTTTTGTACAGGAGCATGAAGATGTAGTTGAGGACGTGTCATGGCATCCAAAGAATGAGAACCTATTTGGTTCCGTCGGAGATGATTGTCGTCTGATCATTTGGGACTTACGGACAAACAAAGCCCAACACTCAGTTTTAGCGCATGAGAAAGAGGTCAGTGTCTTTAAATTCCATCTTGTTTAATATTTTACTAGACAGTTTTTGATCTGTATCATTGAGATTGATCTCTACTATGTTTATCTAATTGTTTAATGATAACCCATAGATCATGCGCTAGGCACCCAATATGGTGTTAAGAGAAACATATGAAACTATGATGTGGAACAAAAAGTAGATTGTTATTCATGACTCGTGTACAATGTTAGCTGAAAGGAAACAATCTCTTTATTGTACAGAAGAAACATTCTGAACTTTATCCACGACTCATGTGCTATGCTAATTTTTAAGAAACTAGATAAGGAGTTTTGGGTCTGCATTATATTCATTTTAGTTATAAAAACTTCATATGGAACTTTATGATAGGACCGTTGAGACGTCATGAGTATTGGAATAATGGGACCTCCAACCATGGGTTATCCTTGGTACATTTTAGTGGTTTTATTTTTATCTGTTCAAGAGGTTAATCCTGTCACCTGCATTAATGAATTGCGAAATCAGAAAGTGAATAGCATGTGCACCATCTGAACAAACTTTTCTCAATATTTTTCCTGATCCAGTCTCGCTGATCTTGTTTTTTCTTCCTCTCTGCAGGTGAATTATTTATCTTTCAACTCATATACCGAGTGGGTTCTTGCTACAGCATCATCAGATAGTACTGTTGGTCTGTTCGACATGCGAAAGCTTAGCTCTCCATTGCACGTGTTTGGCAGTCATACGTATGTCCTTCAGCTTATTTTGAGTCTTCAAATTTATTGTAGTCAATTTTTTATGTCACTCCATTATTTTATTGGCTTGGTGACTATGCAAATCACAGTTTACTGATGCTCGTCTCCAGTGATGATTGACTTATTAATATTTGGATCCCTTAGTATGCAATACAGAACTCCTTTTGAAACAAAAAAACTACAAGCATCTGTCAACGTGGTGCAGTTCTTTCATCATTGTTGAATTATTTTGCCTGTGTATGCACACAGAAATTGGTCAAATCTGTTGTTGCTTTTGAGCCCTGCTTATGCTCTTCCTCAGCTAATTCCTAGTTTCTTTGATGACATTGCAATAGGAATTCTCATGCATTCTGCTAAAATGTGACAACTTCTCTACCTTTTGTTTCTACAAATGATAAAGTTTTTGTGACAAAACCTTTTTGCAGGGATGAGGTATTCCAGGTAGAATGGGATCCTAATCATGAGACTGTACTGGCATCTTCAGGTGGTGATAGAAGGTTGATGGTCTGGGATCTTAACAGGTACATCATGCATGAAATGAATTCCACTACACAAAAACGATGGTGGTGGATTATCAGTTATCACTAAAGTTTAATAAGAAATAATGGTGATGATAACCAAAGAAAGAATTGTATGGTTTACATTTTGTCTGTTGTCTTCAGGATTGGTGACGAGCAATTGGAAGGGGAAGCTGAAGACGGGCCGTCCGAACTTCTTTTCTCTCATGGCGGTCACAAAGCAAAGATATCTGATTTTTCATGGAACAAGAATGAGCCATGGGTCATTTCAAGTGTGGCAGAAGACAATTGTGTCCAAGTCTGGCAGATGGCTGAGAGCATCTACCGTGAGGACAATGACAATGGCAACTGCTGAGATGTATTGTATGCTGCAGATGTGAACTGTTATGTATGGCATCGAATATCATCAACTTTATTAGGTGCAGAATCATCAAGTGTGATATGTGTGATTGCATTGTTAACTTTAAAGGCATACATTGAGAACTGTATCCATGTGCGAGCCACTTGTACTATTAATCATGGTGGTTTGAACTCGCTTGCTTTTTTATTTTATTATAGGTCTTGGTGCAAACTTTGTTAGTAGGTAGTATTTCATCTCTTGGGGATCTACCTGCCTGCCACAAATTTGCTTCATCTACAAATAGGCCTCCTTATAAGAGATAAGTTTCAGATAACATGCTGAACTCATATCCAGCGTTTGATACAATAACAATCACACTAATCTCAAAAATCAAAATATTAAGCATCATGAGCCGATGGCAAGTGTCGACAATCCTACCTGTCTGCTTGCTCCAAATATGAATCCCCATTATTCATGATTGAACCATCAAAGTAAAAAATAATTTAAACACAACCAACAATGTACAACTCAGTTGAAATATCAAATTCAGGTTTGACATAGATTTTGTTGTTTCCCAGATTTTGTTCTTCCCCTATCAGATTTTTGCCAATACCAAAAGAGGACCAAAACCAAACATAGAAAAGGAGAAAAAACCCACGGGGTCATATGGAATACCACATATTTCACCAATCATGGTGAGATTTATCCTACTTCCTGCAGCTCAAACTAAACACCACCCATATGGTGCCACAAGTAATACAAAGGGAACAGAAACTGAGAAACCAAGCAAATGCACTTCAATAATTTGTTTCAATTTAGCCACTCTTGATAGCAAAACCACGAGCATAAATAAAAAGCCACCATCTATTTCAAATTTAGCGGTTTCAAATTCACATAATCTAAGAAAGAGAACTATCAATTTAGACATCCATCGGCAAGAGGCGACATTCATCAAAGATCAAAGAATGAATAAATACAACAGTGAGGAATAAAACTTCCAGATCTTCACAGAAAACCACAACCCTTGGTATCCTCTTCATGAGTTCTGCTAGCTATATTCGTTCGGTTGTTTCTGCTTTACATGACTGTTGATAAACAACGGACACTCAGATACCTACTAGACCACCAACTCAACAGCCAGAAGAAGATTCTCAATTTGAACTCAGCAAGGTAGAGAAACTGGGAGAAATCCCCAGAGAGGGAACATAATTTCTCCCAGTAGAGAGCACATGACAAAACATACTTATTCTCAAGAACAATGATGCTCTCCTAAGAAGTTCATCAACTTGTTGTTGTTGTACGCGTGCCTCCTGAAAAAGCAAAGCAAAGCAAAGATCAATATAAAGGAGAACAGCCAGGAGGGTTAAACACAAAACTAAGTTGTCATTCTACCCTGGTACATAAATGTGTTTATCACTCAGCTCAATGAAAGAGAAGTCAAACTTGAAGCCACCGGTTCTTTTGCACCACCAACTCAATTAAAACACAGAATAACTCACTTTCATTAATTAATAATATAAATGTCATCAACCAATACACAACATAGACGCTTGGAAACAGTTATTTTGACAGACATTGCAAATACATGGATCTTTCTTTTGTCGAAAAAGCAAACTTTTTTCCTAAACAAATCTTAAGGACAAAAGTTCTGGCAAAGATACCAGAAGCCACCCAAGATCTCCGCCACTCCTTTCGGATCAAGAAGATTGCACTAACTGTTTCAGTTCACAAATTTCAGAGTGAAATCAAACACATAAAGATTCCTTTTTTTGGCATTAATGGAACTAACAAAGTTTACAAGCTACATAAAAGGGATTCAATAGGATGCAAACTTTAGCATTTAAATTCTTCTTGTCATCATAATTTTAGAATTTCAGTCAAAAGATAATTATGTCTGGATATTAATCAAGCTGAGCAAGTGTTTTTTTTTTTCTTTTTGTAGTAAGGTATGCCAAAACTTCTATTCACAGAGCATCCATTATATGCTCTATTTGCAGCAAAATATCAGACACCTAACAATTCTTTTTACCTACTCAGTAACTCACGGACTGGAAGGAATCAATATATTCTTCCAAATCATCTACTAAATCCAACTTACACCTAAAACTAAAAGATTTATACACTTCTTTTTTTTGATAAAGCCTAAAACTAAAAGATTTATACACTTCTCCCAAGGATGTGCTGGTGTAGTTTATCTTCAAAGCATCTTTGATTCTATTCTTTCCAAATGCACCAGATTCCGCACCACAGAAATGTGATCCAGACTTTCTTGATGTTCCTTGTTTTCACTCCATATTAGCAGGCATTATCACAACTAGTTTTTCTTTAGCATACATATATTTAGTTGCAAACAATTTCCAGGGACTTGAGGACGGTCCTGAATGCTTAGATAATATTAGATCTTCGGGAAATGGTATCAAATCTGCATCAGTCCTACTTAAATACCAATAATTTAAAGTTCAGATGTGCTTGCACACCATAACTCTTAATAAGAAAAAAATGTTTTAGACGTAGTTGACCTTAGTTCAAATGTACTTATATATGGTTTTATAATGACAACTATATTATGCCAATTTTTAATTAAATATTTGTCTAAACTAGACCGAAATTAGATGCTTGGGCTCTTGTTACTTGGAACTCCTTCAGCCTTTTCTTTTCTGTTTCTTGTTCAGAAATCGAGGGAGTACTATTAAGCATGTCAATGTTTACTCTCTTCATTTATTTGGAAATCAAATTAAGTACCATTACCATAAAAATCACCTATATATACAAATATAATATAATATAATATAACATTTTATATATACACACGCCAACATTAGATAACATTTTATATAAACACACGCCAACATTAGATAACATCTATACACACACCAACATTAGATAACAATGTCTTCATCAAAGTCCAGAAGATTAAGGCTTACTACTCTAAGCATTTCCAGGTTAAATTCAAGGGAAGAAACGAGGGGAAGACTAAGAGCCCGTTTGGATTAGCTTAAAAAATAGTAGTTTTTAAGTCAAAAATAAAAAGTCAAACAGAAACGACTTTTAAGTCAAAAAATAAAAAGTAGGGGGAGACCTACTTTTGATTTATGACTTATTTTAAGTCATTTTTTACCTTGCCAAACACTTCGTAACTTATTTTAAGTTATTTTTTATATTTGCCAAACACTTCCAGAAGTCAAAAACTGACTTAAAAGTAGGTTTGACCGACTTTTAAGCCAATCCAAACGGGCTCAAACTACAGAGCCAGAATAGCCTCATAATTCAATACAAAAACAAGTGCAACCCTCCAAAATATCGTTTAAGTTGTCCGATTTACTAACAAGGTTTGGGTTTAGTCCCAACCTGCTGCAAGTGTAAGACAATGAAGATAGATTTTACTGTCAAGAGTGATTTGCTTAAAGGTGAGTAGAAGCAAAATTACAATGGCATTTAACCCATTTTTGAAAAACAACAATGGCAGTTCTGCTGGACGAATAAGTAGTTTTGGATTTCTATGTTTGTGTTTTTTCTTTCGCGTGGGAGGAGGGGGTTTGGCTAATATTGGAAAAATTAAAATGGCATTCCTAATGATGTGTTGTGCACAAGTGCTATTGCTTAATGCATTTGGTCATTGGTGATGGTGGAGTTCTCGAGGAAGATGGAGGTAGCTTTGGTGTTGGTTGAAGATGGTTGCCGGGGAGGTGTCAAGTGGAGGGGGATTCGTGGTCGACAAGAAGGGGAAAACATGAATCACGTCCTCTATGCGTCGCTCTGTTATGTGGGTAGAGAATGGTGACCGAGTATGTACGGAAGGAGGAAGAAGGAAGAAGATGGTGTTATAAGAGAGGAAATGTTGGTATTTTTTACCATGTCAACATAATATAACCTATTCACACGCTCAAATATAAGTGAAAATCACTATTTACCATGCCAGTTGAGGTACATTTTTTTTATGTATTCACACATTTCCTCCATATATATATAAACAAAAGACATTTTTATATATACATGCATTCCCTCCATCCATTTTATATGACAATATTTGACCAAATAGGAGGTTCGAGAAGTTGATTTGACTTGTGAATTATATTAGTTAATAGAAGAGCAACAACATACCTAGTGTAATCCCATGCCACAAGTGGGGTTTGGGGAGGGGAGGGTGTACGCATATCTTACCCCTACCTTGGAAGGTAGAGTGGTTGTTTCCAATAGACCCTCACCTCACGAAAAAGTAAATCAAAACAGTTTAGGAAAAAAAAAATGGAAGTGAAGAGGCTACGCTAAAATACTAACGATAGGCTGGGGAAATATATTAGTTAATAGTTACTGTTAAAAAAATATTATTAAAGTAGCGGTTCGACTAGATGAGTAACTGTACACAATAAAGATACCCTTTTGTGAAAGTAAAGAAATTAAGTCCTAGTCTTAAATAGATACTGCACTCATGTGACTAAAGGACAATGCTTAGTTAAGTTGAGTTGTAAAATAGTTAACATAGTCCAATTTTCAGATAATATCAACTTTAAGAGAAAATGCACATCAATTCACCTTTTCTCTTGCTTCGACCAGAAGTGTTGTCAGTAGGTGTGCTATTACCCACAACACACCCAGGAACCTCCTCCAGCCCAGTGGTTTGATTACCCAAGCATTGGAGAGTCTCAAATTCACAGTTGTTGAAGCCTTGTCCATTTAATACAGTGCCATCTGAGCTTTTACCTTCTGCACCTGGGTGGAGGCAATAAACCTGATCATCACATTGTAGATTGCAAGAGTTCACCACATATGCTCCAGGAAAGTTAGGATTAACTATGTGCTGATATGTATTGCCACTCTTCATGGGCTTCTGATATGGAAATGATCCAATTTCCCCTTCAATCCTTCCTCGTATATCCACAAGCAAACACTTGAGCCTAGCAACCTCCGCTTCCAATACGGCCTGACCCTGCAGCCTCTTCAAGAGTTGCTGATTTATAGCCCTCAATCTGACAACTTCATCCTCTAATGAAGCAGCCCGAGCCTTCTTTTTCTCACGATACTTGCGAACAGCTTCCTTATTACCCACCGGCCGTTTCTTCCCTTTATTATCTGCAGACTCTGCAGTATCATCACTGGGGTTCTTATCGTCATCTGTGGTAGGCACTATTTTGGTGTGAACATGGTAACAAGTGTGAGTATGAGAGTTATCAGGACCAGGCGGGTTACAAGTGTGGGCATGAGTACAAGCATGCGCATCCTTGAGAATCTCATTAAAAAAACTGTCCATTGAACTACTAAATTCACCAAAATTCGAACTTGACAACATTTCTTGGTTAGAAATGTCCAGCTCCCCGTCAGCCATAATAGAAACCTCAAAAGTAACCAATATGTCAGAATCTGCAGTAAAACACTAGCAATTCAGAAACCCTCTACGCAATTTTCAAACTAAGATAAAAAAAACCTAACAACAAGTCCAGTCAAAAACAGAGCAAACCCTCAAGAAAGGAAATCCAAGGACACAAGACATAAAGTTTTCAACTTGAACATAAAAGATACGATATTTACAATTTCCTAAAAAAATCCAAATATTCAAATTGAAATTATGACATAAAATTTCAATCTGGGTCAAATTCAAATAACCTAGAAGAAACAACCCAGCAAATCACAACAAAGCTAGGCCATGGATTCCGATTCTTCGAAATCAATAACAAAACAGTAAAATTGAATTGAAACCAACTGAAAAAGACACAAAAAAGAAAGCACTTACAGTGAAGCAGAGTCTGAGGCGTGAAAAGGGAGAGAAAATGGGGGTGTGAGGAAAAGCGAAGGAACCCTAGAAAAGGGATGTTAAGATGTCAAATTGTTTTAATGGCGGAAAAAGAATGGAGGAAAACAGAGGGGCCACTGGTCAAGATTCCAACACATACACATAACACACATGCGCGCGCGCGCACACACACACAAACGACTGCTGGCTGCTGCAAATTGAGCTCTCTCTTTTCCCCTTTCTGCAAATCTCTGGACTCAATTTGTTATTTATACCTATTTGAGGGGCCGATCCTAATTCATTTTTTATGCGGACTCAATTAGCGGTGCACAATCAACTACTTTTTTTTTTTTTTTTTCGGGTTTTTATTACAGTCATTTGATATCATATTAGAGTTTGATTAATTTATATTTGCGGGGCTCATTTAAGAGATAGTCCCTATTAAAGAATTGTTTCATGCTTTAGTATTGAATCCGAAACCTAGTTAAAGGAGTATTCATAGCACTACAATCAACTAATTTCTTTTCGCGCTTGGCAGTTTTCTATGTTTTACTTTCTTCTTTTTTTCCTATTATTTAAAAATTAGTATCAATAAATAATGAAATATTATTTTTATAACAAATTTTTCTTTTAATGAATTTTGTCCAATATTTCAATAGGTTTGAAAAGTATTTTAAGTGAAATAATTTCTTTTGCGGCACTTTTCTTTTATGCACATTCCTTTTTTCTATTATCTGAAATTGTATAGATACAAATTGGTCTTACTTTTTAAATTTTTCTAAATTTTAATTAATAAAGTTATCTGATATCTGCGTATAAGCTGACTTCGACAATATAATTATATAAAAAATATTGTCCATTAAAGTTTAGATTTTAATATGACAAGTGTTCCATCTTTCACATGTTCATCCCAATAAGTTATTTGTCAGCCTTGCTTAGATTTATATATTAGTTTGTACTAAAACAAATATTAATGTGCTAGTTGAAAAACGTACCAGTTTTTTAATTTTTTTTGTTTTTTGACAAAATCAAAGAGCTCCATTTAAATCTGTTTTTTTGGGGGGTTTAATTTAATCAATTGACGACAAGAATATATATAATCAAATTATTGTGAATAGACGTTGACATTTAAGTAGATTGCCTACTCCAAAATTTCACTTGTTTTCTGGGCCCCAGTATAATTATTGAATAGAATATTAAAAAATAACTTTAGTATTAAATTTTCAATATAATGAAGTAAATTACTGAGTTAAAGATGATAGCAATAGTAAGATTGAAATAGATCAATATTGACTGAACAAAACTAGTTGAGACTGAAATTAAATAAAAATGCACATTAATCCATAAATTGGTAAACATACTTACTTGTCCCTAATTATTTGAAAAAGGTAGAACTTCTTGAAAATTTTAAGTTTTTAATTCATCCACTTCATAATTAATAGGGTAAAATGATAATTTCACTATGTCAATAATTATTTTCTTAATTGGTGTGTCAATTAAAAAATGGACACGTAATTAGGGACAGAGGAAATATATATCTAGCTGTTTACAACTTCAAAAAAAAAAAAAAAAAACTAGTACTAGAGTCTAGAAGCTAAATAAATCATTTTCAAACTAAAAACGATAAAGGAATAATGTTCTCAACAAATGAACTAACAGTCTTTAATATAAATCCACGAGGAAACACCAAATTATAAGTAGAGGAGGCATTAATAATGCTTGTTGTTGCTAAAACCTGAATTTGCTTAGACATGTCAATATTTTCTGGTTTTGAAAAGACAATCATCTTCTCCTTCTTGTAAGTGGAATAGTTGATAAATTTCGTAAAAACTTTGTTCGAATATTCAATCGCTCTTTTCAAGTTCCGTATTATACAAATATATATAAGCATTGTTTGAAAATTGAGCCCAATAAATAACTCCGTTGACGAAATTACATCTAGTAGGGAATATAGATGGTGTACAACAACAATATCTCCAACAAGAATTTGTTCCTAGAGTTTTAATTCTAACCACAGTAACATGATTATTGTTATGTTGATTTCCACAAAAACATGAAATAACTTGTATTTTTCGGTCACCAAATCAAATCCTAGGAGGATATATATTGTATTTCATGTCAGGGGAAATGACAAAGCTTTTATCTCTCCTGTGGTGTGGTGACATTGAGTATCTTTATCGCTATACAAACAAACAAGGCCATTACAATGATTAGAGCAAATAGACATGATCTTGTTATCGTAAACATAACTTTTTTGTAATTGGGATGTATTTCCAATTCAAACAAAAGGTGGGTGGCAGTGGGTCCGACTTGAGAACAAGCATGGTGTGACTTGGCAAAGTAGAGATCATCTCGTATCAAAGTGTTCCAAATTTTAGAAACACAATTAAATCGCATGAGAGACTTGGCAGGAAGCCTTGTAAGGATCTCGAATACTATGTCCTTGAAACAATGATTCTCCATAAGAAAAAAAATACTGGTGTGCGGATAGAGAGAAGTGTTAATTAGAACGCTAATATTGCCGTTATATTTATTTATAAATATTTTCAGTAATATAGTTGGATTCTAACTAGGGCTTTATTTAGAGCAAGTTTCCCATATTATTTGTGTTGGATTACCTATTAGAGTTTTAAAATTATTAATATTAGGCAAGTTAAATTGTTTCCATAAAATATTAAATATTAACTACTTATTTTGTAGGTGAAAACGTGGCAGATATCAAATAATTTTAAAATTTTAATTATATAGTTTCTTCATATACGAGGTTAAATTTAGCAAAGGAAAATTTTCTAATAGGAAAGATGTTAAATTAGGTCTTAGGCCTAACTCACACCCCAAAAGCTAGCTCAAAGGGAGGAGGATTGCCTAAGCCTTATAAGGAGTCCACCCATCTCATTAACCACCGATGTGGGACTTTTTGTCATTCTTTAACACCCCACCTCACGCCCAGTGCTACTTAGCATCTGGTGCGTGGGTATTTTTTGATTTTTTTTTTTGGGGGCCCCAACATCGGGTGAGACGGGCCCTGCTCTGATACCATGAACTTGTTAGTGAAATGAAGAGAGGAAGATCAACATGATGGTGAGCTACTCTGCTGAAGGCTGATTTCAATTACAAGTCAGTGCTAATTGCTTCCGCTAATCAAGTGTTGGTTCATTCAAGTGTAGAAGTGAAAGAATTAAGCAAATCTCTAGGAAAATGGCTGGAGACAATAGTGTTCAAGATGAGCCAATAACAAATGTAAATCGAGCTGTTCCCACACAAGAAATTGACTACAATCACCCACTATTCCTATCTCCATCAGATGTTAGTGGAAATCAAATCATTTCCTTCCAGCTAACAGGTATGGAAAATTATGCAATCTGGTTTCGGTCTATGCGTATTGCTCTGTTGGGTAGAAATAAATTGGGAATGGTAGATGGCTCATGTAATAAAGATATGTACAGTGAAAATATGTGGAATCATTGGGAACGAGTTGATGCCATTGTGCAATCTTGGTTAATGAACTCTGTTTCTAAGAGTTTACTTGGGGGCATAATGTATGCTTCTACTGCAAGAGCAGTGTGGCAAGATCTACAAGAAAGGTTCACCAAGATAGATGGTTCAAGAACTTTTAATTTGCATAAGGAGATAGCTACACTAACTCAAGGCACTAATTTTGTATCTGTCTATTTCTCCAAACTCAAGACACTTTGGGAAGAATTTGAGGCCTTGGTACCACCGCCAGGCTGTGACTGTGAGAAGTCGAAAGAGTTCATAATACACCTGCAAAAGTTGAAACTGTTTCAGTTCTTGATGGGGCTAAATGACTCTTATAATCAAGCAAGAAGTCAAATATTGCTCATGAGTCCATTACCCTCAATCAATCAGGCTTATGCCATGGTAGTGGGTGATGAAAGCCAGAGGTCTGTGTCAGCTACAGCTGGAGTGTTGGGTCCAAACCCAATGACACACTCGAGCAACTATGAAGTTGCTATGTACAGCAGAACAGGTGGAGGTCAAACATTCACAAGGAACTCTCATCTATATTGTGAGGTGTGTAAAATAAGAGGACACAACAAGGAAAATTGTTGGAAAATAGTGGGATATCCACCAGAGTTTAAATACAAGAAGAAAAAACCTTCTGAAGGTGAAAGTACAGCTTACAATGTGATTGCAAGAGAGAGCCCAAGAAATGAGGTAGCACATGCTGAAGGTACACATAAGTCACAACCAGAGTTCACATATGGTACCAATACAAATGTGCATAGTCAGGGTCAAAGTACATGTAGCATGGATCAAATTCAGTCCAAGTTAAGTCAAGTGGATGCTAGTCGTTTCACACAAGAGCAATATAATCACATAGTGCAGTTGCTAACTCAAGTCCGAAATGATCCTGTATCTAACACAACTGCAAATACTGCAGGTATGGCTGACTGCATGGCTATGACAGTATCTCACAATCCTACTTGGATTGTGGATACAGGAGCAACTAATCATATGACTTCAAACTTAGAGTTGCTAAGTAAATTGTCAATCAATAAAATAGAAAATCATAGAACTGTACAACTGCCTAATGGGGATGAAACACAGGTTACACACACTGGGCTAAGTGTTATATCTGATAAGAGTACTGTTTCTAATGTGTTATATGTACCACAATTTAAGTTCAATTTGCTTTCAGTTTCAAAACTAACAAGAGAGCTACAATGTTTTGCTTCCTTCTTTCCTGATTTTTTTGTCTTGCAGGATCTCTTCACTGGGAAGGTGAAGGAGATTGGTAAAGAGGAGAATGGGCTATATTGGCTACTGAGTAAGGATGCTAGAAGACATATCAGCTTAGCTGCTCAAAAGTCTAATGCTGTATCAAATATCAAAGTAGATATGAGTTTTTGGCACAAAAGACTAGGACATACATCTACTTCAATATTACACAAATTGTTTGCTACTGATCTTTCTACTATTAGAAGTCAAATAGGAGATTGTGTAGTTTGTCCCTGTGCTAAGCAGTGTAGATTACCATTTCAAACTAGTAGTATAAAAAGTAATAGTTGTTTTGAATTGATTCATGTAGACCTTTGGGGTCCTTACAAAACTAATACATATGATGGACACAGATATTTCTTAACAATTGTAGATGATTACTCAAGATATACATGGTTGTTTCTTTTGAGACAGAAGTCTGATGTTTGTGTTTCACTTCAATACTTTATGAATTATACTAGAAATCAGTTTGATAAAACAGTAAAGATAGTTAGGACTGATAATGGCACTGAGTTCATTAACTCAATTTGTGATCATTTGTTTAAACAACTAGGAATTATTCATCAAACTACATGTGTTTACACACCCCAACAAAATGGAGTGGTTGAGAGGAAACATAGACATATCTTGGAAGTAACTAGGGCCATCAGGCTGCAGGCTAATATACCTATAAAATTTTGGGGACATTGTGTCCTGGCTGCAGCATATTTGATAAACAGGCTACCTAGTTCAGTGTTAAAGGGTAAAACACCTTTTAGCAAACTCTATGACAAAGAACCTTCATTTTCTCATCTAAAGGTACTAGGGTGTTTATGCTTTGCTAGAGTGACAAATCAGCATGATAAGCTTGGATCAAGATCTAGAATTTCTGTACATATGGGATATTCAGAGGTCCAAAAAGGTTATATTTTATATGATTTAACTGATAAAGTATTTTTTGTTAACAGGGATGTAATATTCAATGAAACAGTGTTTCCATTTATCAAAGAAAAGA
>JAJOOO010004413.1:0-26791 GCA_029582685.1 Solanum piurae | reverse complement strand
ATAAGAAAATGACTATAATTAATGATAAGAATAAATTAGGAACTAAGTGTAAAATTATTCATTCAAAGTAGACGAGTATTGTTGGACAACCCAAAATAGTATGTCAGTTATTATAGTCATTTCTCTATTATATTTTTTAAGACGTATTTATTCTATTTAAAGGGTGATATAGTAAAATTATCCTTCTATTTATAGTTCCTTAAAAAGTGTACAAAGTCAATAGTGGACAACTATTGTTGAACATATGAAGTATTTAATAGCAAAGGTAAAATATACACAAAAAATAAATTATCTTTTAATTTTTTAAATTGAACAAGTATTATTAAATAACTATTTTCAATATAATGGATAACTATTATTAAACTAAGGAATATGTTCTTTTATTTTTATCACGTTAAAATCATCTTACTTTGCTTTGATTATTACATACGGCCGAAATTTTATAAAAGTCTTACATAAAATGTGATAGGTCTGCCATGTCACATTTAACCAGAAAGTATATTACTAAGTTAGGTAGCAGAAGTTGGATATTTCATTAGAATTAGTAAGATAGGGTTTAGCCCTCCTTATTTGTATTTATTTCTATTGATATTTTTTATGTTTAATAAAAGACTATTAGACACTGTCTAGTGATAAAAAAAAAAAAGAAAAAAAAGTTCGGCTAAATTTATTTTGGTAATAGACTGATAGTCAAATGAATGTCACAAAAAACTGTACAAGTACCCACAATTTTTTTATAAAAATAGGCGCTCTTTAAAAAGCTCGTATACTATTTTTTTTTTAAATAATCATAATATTCAAATCATTTTTTGCATTTTAATTTATTTTATAAAATATCTTTCATCTTTTATCAACAATGGATATCGGATACCTTTGTTTATCAAAAAGCTCATATTTATCAAATAAGTGGCAGAAGATCCAAAATAGGTGTATAGTCTACAACAAATTTTATGTACTTTTTAAATTTCCATTTTGTTTTGTGCGTGTAAACGATTGGCAATGACTCTTAAAGAGCAAAAAGTCAAAATAAGGCAAATCATCAATTGAATATTGAACATCATCGAAGAACTAACTTGAAAGATTATTTCTTGTTAGTTTTAAAATGACATTAATATATTATTTATTGAAGCTAACATAAATAGTCATCTACAAAATAATAATAATCAATAAATATATATTTGTATAATATACAAAAATATATATATTTGATACAAATTAGTATAATTTTTTTTATATTTAACTAGCAAATATAATTATTTCTTACTAACGTATTATATACGGCATATGTAATTTTGTCGTATATTTACGAGACATATATCCCATCAAATTTGCACCTGAAGAAAACAAAGGTTAAGTTCCTAGTACTTCAATTTTAATATCTTCTTCACATAGCTTTAGGATTAAATATGCATGAGTTTCCATAGGATATGCATTCATTTTTGTATTCACTACTAGTCACAAATAGACGATTTTTTTTATTAAAGTAAGTCATTATGTAAATCAATTCATCAAAATAATATGTTTTTTTGAAATTTTAAAAAACTAGAATAAATGTATTTGGCAGTAACGTTTTAGATATTATTTTATTAAAAAAATTAGTAACAAAAAGACAATAAGCTGACGAAGTTAACAGACCTAAAATATTACTTTCAAATACGTTTTATTAATTCGTTACTCACAATCACGTTTTAGACGTTTTATGACTAAAACGTTACTGACCATAAGAACTCTTTAGAATTCAATTACAGATAGTAGCTAAAATATAACTGAGTGTCTGCACATGTATGCAAACTTTGGAATTATGAATTTTTTTAAAATAAAATATAAACATATAAGTTACTATGTTTTAATTAATTTGTAAGAAACTAAAATTACAAATTTGTAATTGAATCTTACCTTTAAGTAAGATTTACATCCAGAAACTTCAAATTTAAGTTTCAAATTAGTTGGTCAAACACCTTACTGACAAGTTAATCGAAATCACTTACTGAAATTTGAATCTTATCTATGGAAGAAAGTCAAATTCCAACAATCAATTCAATATATATTTTGAAAAAGTGGGAAATTTATAGTGACAAACATAGCAAAGACGACAACTGTTTGAAATGCCAGCAAAAGGTTTTGCTTACGGAAACGCAGAGGTTATTTGTGAGGTCGTCGGAGAAATAAGGAAGAAGAGCGTAGTAATAATTGGGGCCTGGCGGCGGCGGAGTTGTGGGAGTTACTAGTGAGGTTGATGGTGGTGAAAGTTGGGAGTGTTATTAATGGAGAAAATTCCGCCTTTAGAGATAACGATACATCAGATAGAACCTTTTAGTCTTAAAACGTCTCTGTGAGTAACGAATTAATAAAACGTATTTGAAAGTAACGTTTTAGGTATAAAAAGTGTATGTGAGTAACGAATTAATAAAACGTATTTGAAAGTAACGTTTTAGGTCTGTTAACTCCGTCAGATTTTTGTCTTTTTGTTACTGATTTTTTTAATAAAATAATACCTAAAACGTTACTGTCAAATATGTTTATTCTAATTTTATAAAATTTCAAAAAAACATATTATTTTGATAAATTAATTTAATAATGACTTATTTGATCAAAAATTTCAAATAAACTGATCGATGTCAAAGCAAAAGACAAGTAAAGTGAAAATAAAGCTGCAAACAATGAATGAATATTGCTTTTCGACTCAATTATTTATAATCTTTAGTCACATATTTTCAATCATTGAAGTTAGTGCAATTGGCGATGAGAAAGTTTTTAAAAAGCTTACTACCTAATAAAGCAAGCAAAGATTAATTTCTGCTCCCTCGTCTATTTTTACTCATTTAGTATTGATTTAATATAATTTTTAAGCAGTACAAAATAAAATAACAACTTATTTTATTATTGAATATAATGAATATAGTATATACATTTAAATAATTATAGTTCTGCTAAAAATAAACTAGAAATCAAATTATAAATTATATTATAATTTTTTTAATTTAATAAATAATTATTTTTAATATAATGAATAAATAAAAATAGACTGATGAAGTATTACTATTCCGTTTCTTCTAAGAAACCAGCAACTCAGTAAAACCCTCAACCAAAGGAAACATGATATACTAAAAAATAACCTTGCCACTTAGGGATTCTAAAACAAATAAATAAATAAATATTATTTCATAAAGATACATATGATGCTTCCGGTGGTCATGATACTCTCTACAAAAAATATAAATAGAAGTTACAAATTATAGTAAAAGAAAAAAAAAGCACTATATACAACAAAAAAAATAGTAACTAGTGATGAACAAATTATGTAACTAAAATGATAAATAGTAAGATATGTAGTAAATCTTATATTATTACAAACTTATGTGTGATACGATCAAATAAACCACGAAGTTTATAGCTAATTTATTTTTGTTTTTCAAATATGACAAAGAATTCAAAAAAGAAAAGAATGTAGTGTCCAATTGACCAATTGTAAGTTGCTTCTATCTTTTTAATCCTGTACGATTCCATCTCCAATAAGAATTAAATTTGATTTAAATAACGTCGTTCTCGTAATAAATTCGATAAACAGGAAAATTAAAATTAATGTTTTAGAATAAAAAAGATATTCTATACCATAACCTTGTGTCGTCCACGATGTTGAGATAGGGAAACCGTCATACATTAAAGTGGAGAATATATTTTCATAATTAATGAACGACCTGGAAAAAAAAAATCAATTAAAAGTGAGAATATGTTTTCAATAGATAATTAAAAAAGTAACTCAAATTTAAAACAAAAGGTTCCATATTACCATTATAAATATGAATATATGGAATCATTTATATAATTGCATCAATATGTCGTTGACTTGAAGATCCAATTACCTTCTTCTAATTACCAATATAACCTTGCATTACTATTAATTAATTCCTTGATACCAATTTTTCCACTTAATTCAGATACACACTGAATAAGCTAAAATTAAAGAAAAAGTGATTTCTAATAGGCATTTTTCTATACTCATGCATTATTTTAGCTATTCCTAATGTCTTGAAGAACCAGGTTCTTCAGCCTTAATTAAAAAATAAAATTGTAAAATGTCAGATGAATATGTATCATATTAACATTTTAGAATTACCTTGGAACACGTGTATAAATTAAGCATAGCATGCAATTGCAACGTCAAAGTATGCAAACGGTTACCATCTTTTTTATGTCCAAATTTAGAATTTTGGATTTGACAGAATATACAACAAATCAAAATCAACATTAGGGGCGGAGTTTGTTGCCTATTGTCAATAAGTTTTCATCATACTCTTGACCATTTATAAAGGTTATAAGATGTAAAAAAGTAAAAATGATTACAAGTCCTATAGATAAATAATTTAATATTCGATCAATACATAATTTATTCTTTTTAGTGCATGAGTGTTAACAGATCATTTCGGAGAAACCATAAATTCACATATCATATATTTAACCTATAAATTTTCCCTCGTCAAGTATTGAAGCAAAAAATTTGGTTGCCTATACTCATTGGTGGTAAAATTAGCTCTTGAAATCATAATCCGTTTTATAGGCCAAATTTTAATTGATTATATATAAACCCGCTAATTTATTATTTAGTCTATTTTAACTCAATAGTCTCTACCTATGCTATTGACGATTGTTTGATATAGTTGTAGACATTGAAATTTTATGAACTCTACAAGACATGTTCAATTTGAATTGAGACTCCAAAAGGTGTGTTCAATTTCAATTAGAATTCTTCGAGGTTATTCAACCCTAACCATAGTTCATGTTTAGAATTCTTCGAGGCTACTCAACCATAAACCATAGTTCATGTCTATATAAAGGGTGCTAAATTCCCTTAAAAGACATCTCATAATATCTCATAAACTCTTGGGTATTTTTAAAGATCAAGATCTCGAATATTCCACAAAAGTCATGGAATATTCATATAGAGGTCAACTCTAAATCATCCTAGTTCGAGAAATACACCACTAACGACCCTCGAATCATGGATAAATCTTAGGAGAGTAGAATCAAGGGAAGAACAAAATTGTACCCGCAATCTTGATGAATAAAACTATCTTTCTTCATATTTTATTTGTGATTGCAATTTATTTTCTGTCACTTTAAATTTGTTGCAAACAAATTGGCACGCCCAGTGGGACCAAATATGCCCTTCATCTCTTCTCTCCTAAATCAAGTATGAAAATCTGAAGCTGCAAAGGTGGAAGAATGAGTACTTCAAGCCTCGTCTTTGGGTTTCATCGGGTCTACTCTCCGACAAGCCTTGAAGCAGGGGCATTTGTAGACATTGAAATTTTGTGGACTCTACAAGACGTGTTCAATTCGAATTGAGACTCTAGAAGGTGTGTTCAGTTTCAATTAGAATTTTTGGAGGCTACTCAACCCTAAATCATAGTTTATGTCTATATAAAGGGTACTAAATTCCCTTAAAAGACATCTCAAAATATCCAATAAACTCTTGGGTATTTTTAAAGATCAAGATCTCAAATATTCCACAAATGTCATGGAATATTCATATAGAGGTCAACTCTAAATCATCCTAGTTCGAGAAATACGCTACTAACGGCCCTCAAATAAATCTTAGGAGAGTAGAATTAAGGGAGGAATAGAATTGTACCCGCAATCTTGATGAATAAAACTATGTTTCTTTATATTTTATTTGTGATTGCAATTTATTTTTTGTCACTTTAAAATTTATTAGTTTAAATTTGTTGCAAACAAATAGTGATAAAAGAAAGTTCAAAGGTGATTAAATATTGTAGGTTTAAATTTTATAAACAATTCTTTAAATTTACATTTCCTGCTCTGCCACAAAGTATGATGAAAACTGGACGTGGACAAATTTGCAGACATATATACATTATTCACATTTCTCAAAGATAAAAAACCAGATAAATAAAGTAAAATCGAAAATAGAGGTCAATGATATCAGCTATTTTCTCCTGACCAACTCCGTCAAATATTGGAGTATGCAACAAAAAAAAAACACGCAAATAATAGATTTAATCTATATAGAGTATTATCGATCAATTTGACTGTTGAAGAAATTTTACGATAATAATAATTTTATCTATTTTAATAGATAACAAACGTAGATTTCAAATTACCAATCTTATTTTTGTTAAATGTGACGTGCAATTTTATTTTTGGAAAAACTACATAAATGAGCGATAAAATTTAAAATAATTATAAATTTATATCCAAATTCAAAGTAATTTTTGATATACTCATTCTCTCATAAATAATTACAGTTCATAACCCCATTCATTAAGGGTGATAATTTTTGCTTAACTGATACTAAATCGGTATCATATATTGTATTGATATCATTAAGGTTGATAATTTCACTTAATTGATACTAAATCAGTATATATATACACTGTATTATTGGTATCATTAAGGTTTTCTGTTCAGAAATTACTTAGTAGTCAATGATACTATAAGAGTATATATGTATATTGTTGTGGTATCATTAAGGTTTCCTCTTCATAAATTACTCATTAGTCAATGATACTATAAGAGTATATATATATATATATTTTATGGTATCATTAAGGTTTCTTGTTAAGAAATTATTCATTAGTCAATGACTATATATATTCTTACAGTATCATTGACTAATGAGTAATTTTTGAACAAGAAACCTTAATGATACCAATACAATATATATATATACTGATTTAGTATCAATTCAATGAAATTATCAGCCTTAATGATACCAATACAATATATATATATATATATATATATATATATACTGATTTAGTATCAATTCAGCAAAATTATCAGCCTTAATGATACCAATACAATATATGATACTGATTTAGTATCAGTTAAGCAAAATTAGTACAAGGGTATATAGTGTAATTATTTAGTGGGGGTATGAATATAAAGAGATATATGTTTGTAATTATTTTATTTTTATGGGGTATTTGTTTATTTTAATGATCTGATCATGTAAGTAATTCTTTTACATTTGCTTAGAAGTCAATTATAGACTTCTAAATAAATTGAATTGAAATGAATAATAATGGGAAGCCTCGGACATTTTCCTAGATTTGAATAATGTGGTAACTGCGACTTAAATTAAAAATGATACACTTGTTCCTCATTAAAATTAGTTGTGAAAAAGCTTCTAAACGAGTTTATATTATAATGTTCACATGTTATTTTAAGATTTTGGGTTGGATCGTTTGAAGAAATGTGTTTAGGTAAACTTTATAACTCTTTTCTATTCCTCTATGAAACTCTCAAAAGAAGGTTAATTAAGTGCTAAAGTGCACGCTTCGAAAAGACAGTATAATCTTGCAACTAGTACAATATTGCTGTTTACATCCAAGTAATGTATGTACCTTTTCTTGTTGGTGATCTCAGTCAGTATATGGTGGATTGGTGGTGGGGTTGGGTAGAGATGAATAATAATCATCATAAAAGGAAAAAAAATATTCCCTTCGTCCGGATTAAATTTAAATATTTTTTATTATTTGTCTTAAAAAGAGAAATATCTCTTCGTATGCATAGTAAGATCACAAAATTCAGGAATCCCCATATTTTTTTTGAAGTTCGTGTTAGAAAAAAAAAGTATGAACAAGAAATCTAGGGTAGGGCTGATTTACATGATTCTCGTAATAGGAAAAAGGCATGAATAGATAGATAGACATGGGTACACATCTTAGCTTATGCAAAATCTTTGCAATCATGTGTCTAGTTTTTTTCTTTTTTCTTTTCACAAAACATATACTTTACAACTTCAACAATGGACACACATTACACATATATAGCTTACCAGTGAAGCAAGTGGTTAAGAATATATTTGGCATTGGACACGACACATAGCTTATCAGTTTGCAATTACAAAGTGCAATATTTTGAAAGTTAGCTAGGGTGTTTGCGAGGTCAATTTAAGATATTTAAATGTGCATTTTTTTTAAAGTTGGGGTGTTTTGTTTCTAGTTGAAACTAAGTTTAGATGTCTAGTTATGTATGTTGAATGTATTATTTATACAATGTTTCTGAATATAGAATGTGACATTCTTTCTAACCAAACTAATAAGCTTGTGTTTGAATATATGATAAAAAAACATAATTTCAAATAAATTCAAATCATGATTTACAATTTCATATCATATGTCCAAACAAGTTTTTTAATAATTAAAATATATCGCACCAAATAAATTTGCAGGAACATGAGGAGGCAAAAGAAGTGATGTAGAGGCTATAGAATATGTCATGAAGAGGTAATAAAGAGTGAGGTAATTAAAGTAAAAGTGATAGTGGTCAAAACCATGAAATCACATCATTAAAAAATAACAGCCTTGGGGCACTTTAATATGTTGAGAAGGATAAAAGAACATCGATCTAGTACCACAAAGATGTGATACGGTGGATGAAATAACTTCTTCTTTAAATAAAAATCTCATATTTGAATATCGAATATAGGTAAATTCTTGATAACTAACGCTTTTTTTAAAATGAAGTCCTACACAGCATAAATTTAAAATAGTTAAATTCTAATACAAATATCAAACACTCAACAGAAAACAAAAACAACATCGATAAAGTGGGTGGTGGGGAAGACAAAACACTCAGTAGTAGTGTGTCATTATCTTATCATTTTCTATATAGAGTGGAACTCAGCTCCAGGAAAAAAGACAAAATTTGTCGACTTAAAGATACTCTTTCACTTTGCAATGATTTCACTGCGCACAAAAATAAAACAATTTTTTTTAACATTTAATTCAAATTTATTTAAAGTACTAAATTCTACTTTAAATAAGAGATTTTTTCCTTATTAAAGAAAAATCAAGTAGGTCTAATGAACAAATCATGTCCTTAAATTCAAAACTGAACTCAAGATAAGTAGTTTTTTCTCTCTAAAATATATAGTATTAAATATCAAGCAACCACGTGGGAGTTACGGTATAGAGATATCTAAGGATGTGATTGACAATCAAGGATTGGAACCAAATCAAAACCATCCACTTTCTTCACCTCCTTTCGTTTCAAAATAAATACGTAAAGAAGAAATTGTTCAAAAATAATGTAATCTTAAAAAATTTAAAATAAAAATAATAAATTTTAAGAAAACAATAACTAATTAATCTAGATAACTTAGCAACTATCTTCTCATCTCTTTTTTTTTAATAGACGTGAAATGAGGTAAAACAATTTTGGGAGAGAGGGAGTAGTGAATTTGGACCGATCACTTGGCAGATGTAATGCCGATGTTAGGGAGCTTTCCATTTCTGTCTATCACAGATATAGTGAATAGAGTACACGAATTCCATTACTCGTTGTCCATTCTTTACGACTTAAGCGTAAGAGTGCGTGTCCGTCTGAGAAGCAAAGTCGGATCTAGAAGTTTAATTATGGGTTTATAGGAATTTAGTAATTTTTATTCAAATTTATTTAAATAATTATAAATATATGTCCGTCAATTCAATTGTTATTATAATATTTATTTGTAATAACAATAAAAATTCATAAATATCAAATATTAAATTTGCCTTTGCTCATATCTATCAATCTCTCTCTCTCTATATAATACTCCCTCCGTCCCATTTTATGTGAGGTAGTTTGACTCGGCACGGATTTAAGAAAGAAATGAAGACTTTTAAAACTTGTGGTCCAAAATGAATGATAGAAATTTGTGTGGCTGTAAATCATTTCATTAAGGGTAAAATAGATATTTTATAATTAAATTGTTACTTAATATAGAAATGTGTCATTCTTTTTGGGACTGGCTAAAAAGGAAAGTAAGTCACATAAATTGGGATAGAGAGAGTATATGCTATTGAAGTCGAAAATGAAAATGACATCGACTAATGACACATGAAGAATGTAAAGGCACATCTATTGGTTTCTTGGTGCTTATAAATTTGGTTTTCAAGGATCACGCATTATAAAAGCAAAAAGATATATATAGAAATAGAAAGCTAAGTTGTTTCCTTCACAAGTATAGACTCTAGAGTTTGAATTCACCTGCTTAATGCATTTTTTTAGTAGGTCATTTCTCTCTTGAGTAGGTCTTAGTCTTGCTTTTTATTTATTTTTTCATTGTTCGATATCTATATTAAAGTTCGATCCGAATTTACACATTCAAGGCCTATTTTTGGCGGTGATGCTCCCCATAATTATATATTTCATAGGACTCGAATTCGAAAAATCTTATTATGAACCATCGATCTCAACAAAATCGATGTTGATCTTGGAAGTCTCGTATCAGTTTGATAATTTATTTAAGGGAAAATTGTATATAATAGCAAACTATTAATTCAAATTAAATGCTATAAATATACTTTGATTTAATTGTACCCTATAACAAACTATTGCTATTTTCTCCACTCTTCTTGGTGGAATCTCGCTTGCCACTCTCGTTTGGTGGCAGTCTCGCTCGCCTCTCTCACTTTTATACAAACACAAATGTATAAAATGCGTTTGTGTTTGTATAAAGCGAGAGAAAATTGTATATAGACATATATTTTCGTTCCCCTCTCTCCCCTCTCCCAGATCTCGCTCGCCAATCTCCCAAATCTCGCTCGCCACCCTCGCCTCTCTTGCTTATACAAACAGAAACGAAATGTATAAATTGTGCTTTTGTTTGTATAAAACAAGAGAAAATTATATATACACATGCAAATACATATATCTTCGTCTTATATACTTATAATTATACAATACAAATGTATAAATTGTGCTTCTGTTTGTATAAAGCGAGAGAAAATTATATATACACATGCAAATACATATATATTCGTCCTATACACTTATAATTATACAATACAAATATTTCTTTGCCCAGTTTTCTTTTGCCTTTCTCTCTTTCTCGTTTTATACATACACATATTATACAATTTATCTTTTGTATACAACTATTTTCTTTTGTATATGTATAGCGAATTATACAACTACTTTCTTTGTATATGTATAGCGAATTATACAATTGTTTTTTTTTATATGTATAGCGAACTATACATATATATGTTTGCTATGGAGCGCAATTATGCAAACTTTGCTATAGCATACAAATATGAATTTTGTGTTTGCTATATGTGAAAGTTGCTCTTTATTTAATTCTTTTCATTTTATTCCGTGAAATTTTTTGACTTCGTACACTAGAGTTTTCTCTAGGCTCCAATATAATTTGACAAAAATAAACCTTTGCATTACATTAATTTTACTTTAGTCGTAGCAATAATTATGGACGTTAAACTTCACTTATGGAGACAGACTAGACTTCCATGTTAGGAAGGAGTTGGCAACCATTATGCAATGGAATGGATATGCAAATGCACAAAAAGAAGAAGAGAGAGACGCAAATGCGAAGGGTATGGCAGACCCGAGAAAGACGGAATTAATTGTGACCGCCAGCTGATTTGTGCAATTATTACTAGTACTACGTACGTTTGTTATATGCTTGTAACTTTGTTCTCTTTGTTTGTCTTTTATCCTACGAGCCAAGTGAAATCAAGAGGGTTCGAATTACACCTAAATTTTACTAGTTAGATGTTATGAGAGTGTTTGTTGCAACTTAAGATTGGACATAGATTTTTGTCGATTGTTTCTTTTGAGTGATATTTTTTTTATTTTCTCGTAACTTATGAACGCTTTAGATCCACGTATGAAAATCTTTGGAATTTTTTATCAAAGTAAGCCATTATTAAAATCAATTCACCAAAATAATATTTTTTTTTGAAATTTTACAAAACTAGTATAAACGTAGTTCTCAGTAACGTTTTAGGTTATATTTTATTCAAAAAAATCCAATAACAAAAAGACAAAAATCTTACATAGTAAACATACATAAAACGTTATTGTCAGTAACGTTTTATAATTCGTTACTCTGAAGCACGTTTTACAGCTAAAATGTAACTCACGGTGACGTTTCTATAGAATATATAATTTTCTCTTTTCTTCTCTTTTCATTCATAGATACTAATACTTTTGCAAGAAAAGAAAGAGTGTGGAGGACTTTCTATAATATTAATTAATTCTTTTTTTTTAGTAGTTGTTTTGCTTACTTATTATATTTTTTCCCCTCAAAATCCACCTCAGTGGTGGGGGGTTAGGCAGACCCCTACCTGTTCATTCCATCAGCAAAAGAGAGTTACAAGGAATGGAAGATAGGCCTTCCTCTATGGGGGTTAATAAGGATGAAAATTTCATCCTGGTACAAAAAGTGCCCTATACATAGACTATAAGTTTGGATGTAGCTTACTTATTGCATCAATTTAATTCAATAGTTTCTTTATTGATAGTCTAATATTTAATAATCATAAGAAATCGAAAGATCTAATATTTGGAAGGATGATATCTTAGGCTAGAAGAAGATCTCCCAAATAATTTATTTACAAATTTTAAAATTGAAATGATACAAGACAAGCTCTAATTTGTGCAAAGTCTTCCTCACTTTTTAAAAAATAAATATTGTCTACGTAGAAAAGAGAAAGAAAAGAGAAAATCATATATATTTCAAGTGAAGGTATGTATAAAATATATCTATCTATTTTAATAGTGGAAATTTGAATAATGAATGAGGCATGTACAAGACTGAATTTTCAATTTTCAGCCATTCCAGAGAAACGTTACTGTGAGTCACGTTTTAGTTGTAAAACGTGCTTCACAGTAACGAATTATAAAACGTTACTGACAATAACGTTTTATGTTTGTTTACTCTGTCAGATTTTTGTCTTTTTGTTATTGAATTTTTTTTGAATAAAATATAACCTAAAACGTTACTGCGAACTACGTTTATACTAGTTTTGTAAAATTTCAAAAAAACGTATTATTTTGGTGAATTGATTTTAATAATGGCTTACTTTGATAAAAAATTCAATCTTTGGGCAAACCTAAAAATTATGAAAAAACATTATAACTTGGTCGAAAAATTTGTAGACATTAGAGATAGTTTAATATTTTATAAGTTTCAAGAATTATGTATGCTCAACTTTTAGAAGTATGATTAAAATGTAAACGATGATAAAAATGATCATTTTCGTAAATCAGCTTAGCTCGGATGGGCTGGAAAATCTTGGGCTCGCGTAAATTAGTCATGGGCCAATTGAGCCAGACAACCCGTAAATTAGTCATGGTCCACTATAAAAGAGAACATACAGAGAAGAATTCGAAATTTTGAGATATCTTCTCAGAAAAAAGAAGCGATGGCGGGAAACGATTCACAGAAGCAATTCCTAACTCTTCTCCGCGAATTCGCATCTGAAAAATCTCAAGGAGGTTAGTTTTTTCTCCTTCATTTCCTCCAAAAGAGTTCGTGTGAAATTCTTCACTGGATGATTCAACGGATTTGATAACTGGAAATTGATTTTGTAAGCTAATTGTTCGAAATTTCTAGAACGAAGAATAGTAAATCACAAGAAGCGAAATCAACAGCTGCAATTAGAGCTTGAACTTGCATATGCGGAGGTCGAAGAGGCGAAGAATCAGAAGGAGGCTGCTGAGCAAGAGCTCAAGGGCTATGAAGTAGAATTGGTCAGGAATGAGTCTGCAATTCAAACCCTAGAGGTTTTCGATTTCATTTGTATTTATATAGGCTTTTGATTTTTGCTTAATGCTTTGAGCTAATTAAAACATATCTAATTAGCTGAAATTTGAACTCCAGAAAAGCACTTGTTCTCGTTTATCTAAGAGATCCGTTTCAATTACGTTATAGGAAGGGATCCTTTGGATTCAAGATGAATTATCAGCGTATGGATCTAATGTTGAGTCTCTCAAGGTAAAAATCTACTCGATGTTATGTTATACTTTAAGGCGCACTTGATGCTCTGTTTTTCTGGTTATGATTGTTGAAGTTTTTACTTCTTAATGGCAGATCTGTGTTAGGAGTACTTATTTATATTTGTAAATTTGAACATTATTGAATTGCCTTGCTAACGAGGCCACTGTTTCTTCTTATGAACTCACTGGTCAATTGATGATATGTGAACTGTCAAAAGAATAAAGATGCAGAAACTCGGTAATGACATGCTTCCTTCAGTTAACCTCTTAACTCTTTTTGGCCAATTACAATTACTTAACTATGTAGAAAAGGCGTCTTTCTCTCCATTTAGTGTTCTGAAATAGTCTGATTGCATTTACTTTTCTCATTGTATCTATCATTGCTTATGCAGAGATGACTTCATAGAGAAAATGCTTGAGCTCAATGCACAGATAAGGTACAAGTTGTTTAAGTTTCCTTAATAGGCAGTAGCCTTTTACTATTGAAATCCACTGGATGAAGTCAGGCTAATAAGGTAGAGTTTGTCAATATCTTTTTGAAAAAGTTAGAGATCAGGTTTATAGCTCCAATCCTGTTCCTTTGTCAAACATACAACTGCTAAGAACAGACTGAGATATAAACCAGTCTCAGGTTAATCCATGTCCGTACTGTGCCGATGTTAAAATAGCTAACTTAGTCACTATTCTTTTACTAATTTGCATTTACACATACTCGGACCAAGAATACCTACTAATTTGGCATTACTTGGCTGCTGCAAAATCTTCTAGATTGCGTTTACACATACCATGGCTTAAGTAATTAACTTTGCTTTACTCTAAAGGCTGATTCAGTCTGTAATACTTGAAGATTGAAGATCATCAATCAATATTTTTGTTTTATATGCTTATAATCTTTGATATGTCATGACTACTATCAACAACAAAATTGTGCTTGGGGAGTGATCATATCTGTCTAGCATCTAGTTAAATGAGAAAGAGAAACATTTTCACCTGATGATTTGGCATCTACAGTTATACAATGATTATGTGGTTTTTCGTTTGCTTTTCAAAAATAATTTGTTGCGATTGTTTGATTATCGCATGGTCACAAAAACAAAGAATTTTTTATTGAGCTGCCAGTCCTCTAGGCCGTATCATATTTCATTGTTCAGTTCTTACTCAGAAACTACTGAACTACAAATGCTATAAACTGGGTGTGATTCAGCGGTCTTATCGCTGAACTAGTACATATACCCTCCTTTGAGACTTATGCACATTAGCTGTTCAACTGGCAAAGTCTAGACATGGAGTCCCAAAGACAGTAAATATTCTTCTTTATTGGGGTAGACTGGTAATAATTCTAAACCTTGTTTCTTTAATTTGGCAGAAAAAATTGTTACTATTTTGTTCCAGTCTTATTAGAAAAGTTCTTTCCCTGAGGGCACTGGATATCTCCAATATAGTAATCAAAGCGACACATTAGGTCGACCACAGAAAATTTAGTGGCCAGATATAAACCTATCTATTCTCATTCTAACTCCGAGGCTCATTTCATTTTAATTTTGTGACTACACTATATCGAGATTTAGCTGCCCTGCTGCTAAATGGTTGAACCTTTTTCTGCTAAACTGGATGCAGGAAATTCCATGAGTCAATAGCATCTATATTCCGAAATGATAATTGCAGCGATTCAGCATCAAAGCCTGGTCTGTTGACGCACATAGATATGCACTCTTCTTTTTGTGATGTGTTGGCGAGTTTCTTCTGTTATATGTGATGTTCCAACTCTAAAGAGTTCAAAAATTCTGTTGTCGCTTTTCTTAGCTTCTTCAAGCTGAATAGTTTTACACCTTCACGAGCAGGTCCAGCTAAAACCAAAGGAGAAGATGCTGAAGTTTTCGAAGGAGACCTCCAGAATAAGCTAGCTCAGATAGTTTCTCAGATCACTAAGGAAGAAGAGGAATACCAAGTTGTACAGAATATTCATAGGCAGGCAAGTCATTGTGTTTTTGTTAGACCTGTCTGTTCTCATACCTTTCTTCTGTTGATGTTGTCTGGTTATTAGTATTAGGACTTAGGAGAACTTAATACATTGATCGGTGTGGTGTTTTTCAGGTTGAAGAAGAGTTGAATAATTTGGAAAGAAAAGCATCACTGATAGAGGGAATCACAAAAGAAAATATGCAAATGCAGGAGTTAGCCAGATATCCTTGAATTTCTGTTGTTTGGTCTTCTGCTATTTAAAGCTAATTATTTATTATGTTCAGCTCATTGGTAGAAGAAGAATGAGTCGACAGGTGATCTCAAAATTTCATGAACTATTCCACATTTAGACAATATTCTCATTATGTCTTGCTGTATTACTGAGAAACTCTTTCACACCTCAAAAAAATACATATGAAATTAGCACCCTTGCTTTAGATTTGTCAACAATTATTGTGTCCTTGACTGGAAGTAAGCAGACTTCTGAATTGGAAAACAAATGTGCTTCCCTTGGTGATGAGCTACAGAGGAGGTCGGTATGTCCCAGATGTCACAAGGACAATACAGCTGCACTAAGTCAAATTCTTCAAGCAGGCAATGAGAATTAGCTTCTTGTAAGTAGTCCCTGACATTTAAACTGATGACAGTCAAAAGTAAGACCCTGAGATGCTTACACTTCTGCTCTCATGTCTTCCACTGGCTTTATGTGTGGCTAAGCTTTGGTTTACTACAAATAGAGCTAGTTTGCATAATTGACACTCCTAGTTTTTCTACTCACTCTCCCCTATACATCCTAAAGAACAAATGAAATGGAAGTTGAACGACACCCACAAGGATAGTAGTATTTCTGTTCTTTCAGCTGTCTATGGTATTGCTAAAGAAGAAAGTTAAATTTAGTTGCCTCTAAATCCTAATAAAATTGTCGTCACCGCCCATGCTCAACCTCCCATTACTGGATGTTATGGGAGGCTTGAAAGTGAATCCACCAGAATGCTTTTTTGAAGGATTGGAACTGATTGAGTTGTAAAGAGATGACTTGCAGCTGAATAGGAAGTCATCTTTACGATTTTCCTGTTTGCACATATGATGTTAATCCTTCTGTATCCCTCACAATCAATGGTAAGAGTGGAGATCTAGCGTCTATATTACTCTTGCCTTATAGCTGCCACATAAAATTAGCTCTTGTAAATTGACATTCGCAAAATCATCCATAATGAGCTAAAGATTAAAGAAACTACAGTGAACAATGAGTCGGGTACTTACATCTTTACTAGGAATTGCGGAGGGAACTGAAAGGAGGAAATGGAACCAAACTTGAATGGGCACACTTTTGATCTTTAACTAGTACAGAGAATAAAGCAGAGACGGGCCGATGGTCTGAGAACTTGCTTTCACTGCGGAAATAGGAAAGCTGTTTCACTCCCTTACCATGCCATAGGATTCTATCACACCTGTCATTAACATTCCAAGTGTCATGATAGCAAGTATGAGCCACATAGTGGTTAGCAATGAGCAGTACTTGGTCAGATTCCTAAATAGTATTTTTCTATTTTAATTTTAATCATCAGTTCTGAAAAAGGGTGACTCCTGAGGTTTTCAATTTTCTGGTGGATGGAGTGATGTGTGCCTTTTTATGGGAGGTGGGGGTGATGAGCCATTCACTGGTGTTTAACTGACGAGAGTTCTAGATAAAAATGTAAAGTGATGACTGTACCATGCTGGAGTTCTTTGCTTCTCCCCCGCTCTGCTTGGAAGTCCACCAGAATATCGATTGCAATTGGAAGAAGAATATTTGTATGTGGGTGCAAATTCTATATCTCCCTCTTGCCAACCCTGAAACACTCCACCGTCTTCTAGTTCCTTCCCCAACTGGTCAAACTCTTGCAGCGCACTCCAATTTTTCTTCTTTATTAATTCCCTCGCTAAATTGTCTTCCAAGTACAGTCTGTAGTTGAGATCCCCAAACCAAAATATCTGGCTGTTCTACATGAAAATACATCTTGTCAGCTTGGGAGGAAAAATCTCATCATTTTGTTATTCAATGGAGTTCTAATAATTATAAGAAATCTGCTTAGCTTTCAGTTCGATATCTTTACTTTGAATCCAATTACTTTCCAAGTCTTTAATATAATTGTCATTATTATTCTTGTAGTTTTGATTCGAAAGGAAGTTCCTTTGCCAGTGTTTTTATAAATCTGACTTATCCCTAATTTTGAAACAAAATATGTTGAATATATGTTAAAAAGGTGTAATTAGTTAGGTATGAGAAATATGACTTACTCATGTCCTAAGATGGTGAGAGGATGATTTTTATGGCAGTCTTCTGACGGCCGGGTGAAAGATGTTCTCCTAAAAATTTCTGTGACTTGACGGTTCCTTTTCCCTTCATCACCTTTCTTTTCTCCTGAGGCTAAGTGGGCTGCCACAAAGCAAAAATTAGTTCCTCCTATGGACATGCTCACAGAGACTGATCCTTTGTTTCCCAAATAGCCCATAATGCCACAAGCTACTGAAGAGACCTTCACTTCCGAGACACAATATTTCTTTAGCAATGTCCTTCTCATCCAGACACTAATGAAGACACCAACCATCTTCTTGCTCGCCATCAATTTGTAACTACCAACACAATCTGAGAGCTTATATTCAGTTCTAGACTGACCTCTTGCTGAAACTATTTCGTAGTCACTCCTCAGTCTAGTATCTGATTCAGTGGCTTGATCATATCGATAATTATCATTGGTGATTAGATTGACCATGGGTGTTAACCAGGCACCACCATACTTGCTATTTAAAGTTTTACCGATGAGCACATTCCAGTTAGTAGCTTCTGTTGGATCTTCTGCTCCAATTACAGTTTTAGGCTTTAGAGGGACTATTTCCTGGAAGCTGCTAGTGGAAAAGTTTCTTCTTAAATGACCAAGTCATCAATGATGAAAAAAGAAGGTTATACTTGGAATTTTATACATACCCAAGAACATAAATATCTGCTGCTTCTTTCAGATTCAGCCACTCATCCAAATCTACAGCTAGACTTCCCACAGGAGATCTTCCTGCAACATTCCACGTACCCACAAAGATTCTACAGCAAAAAGATCGTCAAAATAAGTATTATCCTGTTAAGCTTTAGAGGTCCATAACATGATATTCCAACTGATCCTCACCTCAATTCATTGTTTAAAATGCATGGTCCTCTGTCCAGTGACCTTACAGAAAGACCATTCATGCACTCATCATCTTGTCCGTCATCATCTGTTGAAAGCAATAAAAAAGGAACACCAAAAAATATAAGAAAGAAATTTGAATACATAAAAATGAAATAAACGAAATAAACTGGAGGCGCGACGCAAGCCAGATTACCAAGAAACAAAATAAACCTGAAATTTCGCTTAAGTGGGATGCATCAGCTCTGCTTCTTCTCTTGCTAAACCACAACCGAAACGCTTTCCGTCTTGATTTTCTTTCCTTGTTACCCATGATTTGAAATAAAGTCCATTCCAAAGATTACCAGTTTCCTCAAAGAGATGACAACATCTTTTCTTGTCAAGTTGGATGGCTGAAGAATATCCACATGGCTGCCTTTTAGGTTCTGGGTAAAGCTATTATTGTATTGGTCGCCTTGATGGAAAATGTTGTGGAATGGACGAATGAGACAAACCCATAATTTATGCGATAATACCAAGATTTAAAGAGAGCGAAAAGGAAAAGTCAAAGGTTGTTGAATTGCACACAACATTTGAGAAGCTTCCTTAATTGGTCCTAATTTATTTTCACTGAGTTGTTCAACCAGGAATAAATTATTGGCCGCACAAGTTTCCATCAGTTTTATGATTGTGGGGTTGTTTACGAGCACAGTTCATATAAATCTTGTGTGTAACTCTTTATCCGTGACTAGAAGTTATCATACCACATGGCCAGATCAATTCAGCAAACTGTCTAAGTCGTGCATTAGTTAATTACTCATTCTCAAGCACAACACCTAAGCCATCTTTACAACCGTACACATATACATCATTGTGTGATCGCTGACTTTTCATAGACCAAGCCTCAAAATTCATCACGTCTTAATCAGTTACTAAGTCTACCTATGTTGCTTGAACCTTTCAAAAAAATATTGTCGTATTTGTAACGGATCTTCCAAAAATGCACTGCTTTAGAGGATCTGACACATATATATATTAGTATTTTATAAGAGTCCGAATAACATATAGTGAGATGTTGCAGTAGTTGCTTTCGGGCAACGAACAAAGTCTCACGTTTAAAAGAAATAAGCAAAAATTTGTGGGAGCACCTGGAAAGGGTAAAAAAAAAGCAAACTTCTTAATTGTGTAATATTATTTGGGGAAATATGAGTAGACTTTATTGAAGCAAGTAATATCACACTAATAATTAAGAGTACGTCTTTGCTATGGCTTAGCCCAATAGCCATTATCCTCGAGTTAGACAGAGCTCCAGCATTCAAGTGAATAAATGTAGAGTTACAACATTTTAAGCTACCTGATTATACATATTCTTGGACAATTTAAAATTTAATGTTTTTTTACTTGTACTAAGTTCACACCTCTTATAATAAAATGTTACTTGGTTACCAATCCTCTATTTTAGATTATCCCCAGCCCATGAAGAGAGAGAGTGTGACAGTAATTAGATCCTAAACAGATTGAGGTAAACATTTTCTTTTCCAAGTCCGTTAGAATTATCAGCCTCAATGGTGACAGATTCATCATTCTTGAAATGGAGTGTAGAAAAGTTCTTCATTTTATTTTTATTTTTCAAACTTAAATAGCTGCCCACCTAACTGTGGTTGAAAATTTGAAGGCTTTTGTTAGTGTTCCGTGCAGCAACAAGGATTTTTAGTACTTCTTTAAGTACTACTACATGGTCCATTGAGAATTAGAAGACCTAAATTGCTTAAATGAAATGTATGATTTACATTTAAAGAGGATGAGGTCGACTTCCGACACATAAATATCTGTACCTTTCTTAGGTTGTGACATTCTACCAGAATTAATTATAGCTTTGATTGGACTGACACCGGCTTTTGCGGACACCTCTGGTTCTTCATTTACAGTCAGAATACTTCTTACCTTGTGGAATAAAATTAATTGATGACTTAAAAGTCGAAATTATATTAAGCTAGCGTTTGGTCCCAAATTCTTAATTATTCTTGGTAAATAATATTTAGACCAAGTTTTTGGTGAAGTTACACCATGTGTTTGGCCCCAAATTTTTTTCAAGAATATTTGACTATTTCAAAAAATATGATTTACTCATAAGTTTTAAAAACTATTAAAATACTCTTAAATTTGTAACAATCAACAATACAAAATAACAACATAAGTAAGACAATACATTAATTGTATACTCAAACTTGTCACTTATTCGGTTATAACTATAACTCATTAAACATAAATTGTTCTTTTTTTCTCAATCTTGTCACTCAAATTAGAAATCAAACTTTTTCGGAGGAGGTATAAAGTACTAACAAATATTAGTTAAAAATTAATAAATAATAGGTATTTTTTATAAGATATAAAAAATTGGGGTAATTTTTGAATTTTAAAAAAATCTCAAATACTAGTTTTTTCTAATACTTGAAAACTTGAGATCCTTGACAAATATATTTTCCAAGCTATATGACCCAACACCACTTTCCAAATTTTTCCCAAGTATTCTTGAGGTCAAACGGATCCTAAAAGTTCTCTCTTAAACTTGTTCACTTTATAAAATTGGTATAACAATTGACATAAAGAAATTCAGATAGATTGAGTTGAAATAGTTTAGAAAGGAAAATCGTCAAAAACATGAATAAGAAATGAATACAAGGAAAAATTAAAATTGAAGAGGGAATTAAATATACTTGATTATGAGATAGAGAAAATTAAAGTTATTTACCCCTCATTTGTACAACCACAACCAAATTGAAAAAAATATTAACTTTAAAATCTCTTATTAATAATTCGTATATAAATTAAATGTTTTATATAATAATATAATATTTATGAGGCCTTTAGTATTTGAGGATCTAAGGCAATGACATTCGGAGTCTAATAACCCTTCAACCGCCCTGCTATATTAATAGGAGAGTAAATAATATTAAAGTTTATACTTGCTTGTCTTTGTCCCCATTTTCAAAGCATACGAGCGTACAAGCAACATAAGTTGAAATTTATTAAATTAAAAAAAATTGCAAATGGATTACTTTATATGAATAGGTCAGGAAGTGGTAAGGAAATGTGAGTTTTCCTATTTGAAATTAAAAAGTACTTGTTGCTTCCACCTCTCTTTTAAAATGTTTGTCAACCCACATCCCCCCTTGATTCCCTCGAGGGAATTTTTAAAATTTTATTCTTTAAGGAACAACAAGGATAGACTTTTCAATATTTAATTAGTTGGCAATAATAATAATAATAATAAAAGGCCTTAGTTGATGATTTAATGCAAACTAGGATGATATGTTCATGTTGGTAAATCAAAATTTAGGATATATGCTTCGCTGTCAGAAATCTAGTTGGGGCCCGACTAATTCATTATATATCTACTCAAAAAACAATTACTAGTATTATTTAGTATATTTCAATTTATGTGATACTAATTTCTTAGTAGTTTGTTTTAAGAATAATGAAACATTTTTATATTTGGATGCATATAACTATAAAAGTCACATTTTACTCTTACCATGCAAATGTTATGACAAATTCAAAAAATTATAAATTTTGAAAGTCTATTTTTCTTTTTTCTTTTTAACTTTTCTTATTATTCTTATTTTTCTTATTATTATTATTATTATTATTTGCAGTAGCTTTCAAACTATAACATGCAAAACCATTTTGGTCCATAGACTAATGACAAAAAGTGTCACAACTTTGATAATTGAGGGTTCAGTAAGAGTAACCTTTAGGCCCAATATTACTGTTGTTAGAATAGATAAGCCTATAATTTGGGCCCAATAGGCCTTCCAAAAAGTTGTATAAGGTTCAATTTTCATTGTCCCTCTTTTCCAAACGTAATAGAGTAGATATTTTCTTTTAAGGCCTGTGACTCTACCACTAAGTCTAGGTATCAAATGAGAGTAAAAAGACTGGCATCACCAAGCAGCAGGAGTTGTGTGTTCTTTATGCAAAAATATTCATGAGAAGAACAATAAAAATGTTTGGATCAATTGAGTAGTCTATAGAATAATCAAGAAACTAGCATTGCGCGTGCTGTTTTTACAGCAGGCCACACAATGTGGGACTATGATAGTTGCAAAGATTTTATACTTAATTAATTTGCCTCATGCTTTACTTGAAGCAAAAAGGTGTGCTGTGGTGAAGAATGTAAAGTAAAAAGACACTACTAATCATGGCATTTTAAAGTTGTCTAACTTAAATTATTGCTCTTTTTAACTTTTTATTAGTTCAAAATTGACACACTATCCTATAATACATCATTCGAATAGAAAAGTTTCAAAACATGTCAGCTTTTGTTTTCAAGGTTGTAACTGAAATATGTTAAACGATAAACAGTGCTTCAAAATTGTGTGACAGTAAATATAGGGTAGGTTTTATGTTTCAATTGAACCTAGCTATTGTTTTCTACTTTGAATTATGTTTAATTGTTTACTGAGTCTAGATTTAAAATTCACCTATTAAAATGCACACGTATAATATGATCACACTCATAATGAACTTAATACCTCTAAATTGTGAATTTCACCTCTCCTGAACAACCTACTAAAACTATAGTTTAAAAAAATAAATAGAACAAAAGGTGTAACTTGTAATTAAAGATCAAGATAGGTCTTTCTATTCAGAAAATCTTTAGCATTACACAAGTAAAAATGTTTTTGAATGAAAAGAACCACCTTGATTTTTTTTCTCAACAAGAATAGTTGATCTAATTTAATAAATGGGTCTACGTTTGGGAAAATTTTTGTCACCTCCTTTGAGTGAAATTGAAGTTCGAATTCTACAGCTTTTGCTATAACTATAAGCCTTTGCATCAGATATTAAATGTTGTCTGAACATTGCTATAAATGCCTCTGCTCTTTCATTCAATTCCTCCATTGAAATTTGCTGAGCTTCATCTATAGAATCATCTAATAATTGTTCTTCTTTGTTTTCCTTCTTGTCTGTTATTTTTTTATATTCCTCTTTCACATCCTTTGTAATTGCTTCTTCTGATATATCTTCAACACAAGGCACTACAGGTTTCTTGCATTCTTTCCCCACCTTTACCTGTTTAAGAGAAAATTAATAAATAAATTATAAGAATATGCATCCATTATAATAATTTCATGTGTTTGCACTCAAGAATGTGACCTATTAGTCGCTTCTGGTTAGAGAGTGACGTGAGAACTATGAAGTTTCAAGAATAAATTCGACCTAAGACAACAAAAAAAAACTTGGTGATTTCTTTTCATATGTCATAATTTTGATGGACAAAATTATATGATTATTACTAATCAGATATCCAATAGAATTAATCGAGTTTCACACAAGTTGACTCAGACACCACAATTATATGTACTGTACATATATACATAAAATCATGTGTTTCCCCTTATAAAAAAAAATCAGACAAGAATTCATGTCCAAAGGCCTACTAAAAGAATCAACAACTTTTTTTCAAATAGTACTTTTTTTTTCCAAATATATCACGTCAAAGTCATGTCCAAACGTCTACTAAGTTTTCAGATGAAATAGTCATACAATTCGAACAATTTCTCACCTCAATCTTGGATTCAGTAGTAGTAGTGTTGTTGCTGCTTTCTGTGCTGGTTTCAACAATTGGAGTTGTGGGAGTATTACTTGTAGATGTAAAAAGAATAGCTAAGAGTAAGAGATTAAGAGCAAGAAATGCTATAAGTCGCCATTGTTCCACAAAAGAAACTAAAATTGCACGTTCTAAACATGCCATTAAAGCAGCCACTCCTGCTGCAAACCATACTGCTTGTAATTTATCTTCTTTCTTTCTTTCCTCCATTTTTACTACCATCACCATTTCTATTTTCCTTTTCAATATTGGACAAAAAAACACAATGTTTAAAGCTTATTTTTTTTTAAAATTTGAATTAGTGAGTTACAAAGAGGGGGATTTTTATAGAGTGAGGAGATGAGTAAAATAATACTTGAATTTTGGGTATATTTACATGAAATGCCACTGGATTAGCGGGTGGGTGGGGTCAGTTTAATGATCAAGTGATGTGACTAGAGAGGATGTTTTTTGAGGGACAAGGAAACATTCTCGTCTGCTATCACAGAAACCTCTGCACTCAATTCTCTCTTTTGTTTTCTTATTACTACTTCATTGTTTCTTACTGTTTGGCTTTTTAAAAATCTCAGGCGTGCACCGGCTTTTACCATTAACATGTTACCACAACAATTTAAACTATTATTGAGAATTTTCATTATGCGGTTTAAACTATGAAGAAGTAAAAGCACACAAGAAATTAAAGCAGATTTTTGTTTGTTTGTTTGTTTTTTATTTGGTGTTCAATATCTATATTTGAATCCAATTAAGTTAGATATAGCGTTGGGAAATTCTATATTAGGATAAAGTGTTTTCTATCAAAGACGATTTCGTACTGAATCATACCCAAACATTGAATTTCCTCGTTCTAGTATAAATTTGAGGTCCAACATCTGTAGGACGTTGCCTAGAAAGAATACATCTTGTTTTTCACCAAAAATGATGACACAAGATGTTTGTCATATGCTACTGAATACTGTCTAAACACTCAAAATGTGACATAATTAGTCCAAATATTCTAATTATAAGCTGATGCTTTCAAATATTCTATTGATTCATTCTAATAGTACTAATCACCACTTCAAATCCTGCCCCTCTATTATGTTAGACCTATTCCGTGCAGTAACCAGTCTTATTTTACTTTCATCTAACGGACTTCGCCTTTTCTCTGGGATTTTCGCCTTTCATCTGACCTTAGGACCAACATAGGCTATTCGTGCGATGGTTGGGACTTGGGATCCATTCATTTTTAATCAGATGACTTAGGTTGAAGTCCTATGAACGTAAGAAAATTTAATTGAGAGTGTCATCTCCATAATGGGCCCTACAATGTGCGAATTCGGATATTTTTGGGGCCCAATTAATGTAGATATCGGACATTTAATGGAAAACTGACATTAGATTGTTTTTCAATTCTGTTGTGAAATCTTTCGTATCAGCAAGTAATTCATATTTCAATACATTCGATAAAATTGATAAGTAGAACTATCAAAGGTTAAAATGACTAGTATTAATTAATTAAGAGATAAGTTTCAAAAACACACCTAAACTATCCCTTTTTTTTTAGTTTCATACCTAAACTATTAAAAGTGTGAGTTTCATACCTAAAATTAGTAAAATATCACTTTTTAGTTTGAGAAACACACCTAAGTGGTGTGTGTAATGCACTCTCTTTTATTTGAAAAAACCTTGACACATGATATTCCACATGGATAAAATATTTCACATTGACAAAAATTAAAGTATTATTATCCCAAAAAAATATTATTTTTAAAAATAAAATTTAAATTATTTTTCTTACTCATTCCACCACCTCCTCCCCGTACCCCCCTCCCTCCCCCCCGACAATCCCCCGTCCTTTTTAAAAAAAAGGTATTTTATAAAATATTTTTTACTTCACCCTCCCCCCCCAAAAAAAAATAAAAATAAATAAACCACCTATTTATTCCCAAAAAATATTCTACCCCATCCTATTTAACCCTCCACTCCTAATTTATTTATTTATTTTTATATTTTTCTCGTTTTGTGTTATATATGTACATATATTTTTAGGAAATTTTTTCTACTTGTGTACCATATATAACATAAAAAAAAATTTATTTAAAAAAAAGTCTTGCGGCGCAAGTAACAAATATTTTATATATATATCTAACACAAAACGAGAAATTTTTTTGGAAGTGAAGGGTTATGTGGATTAGTGGATAGAATTATTATTTTTTAAATAAAATAATATCTAAATTAGAATTGGAAGGGGGATGAAGTAAAAAAAATTAAATATATTTATAAAAGAAATTTAAACAAAAAAAAAAACTAAAAAAAGGGTGCGGGGGGGGGGGGGGGGGGGGGGGGG
>JAJOOO010004412.1:0-20572 GCA_029582685.1 Solanum piurae | reverse complement strand
TTGTCTTGGAACATCTCCAGAATTATTTTCTCCTTTTCTTTGCCTTCCATCTTTTACTCCAATTAGACCAGATGTGTCTAGCACACATTCTAACTTCAACATTTGGTAGCAGTTCACCAACAACTACTTGAAGACCCTACAATAAAATATAATTCATTACAATTCAAGAAAGAAAATACATTTCTACATATCTACAATTATCAAAGTAATAGACAATTACCTTCTGCATATCTGACATTACAGTAAGACCATGTCCAGTACCCAACTGCAGGTACTCTTTCAAGTAGTTGATAAAGAAACTTCAGCTATGTTTAGTCTCATTTTCAACAACTTCCCAGGCTATAGGAAATATCTGATTGTTTCCATTCCTTCCAACTGCTACAAGAAGTTCACCCTTATAAGCACCCTTTAAGAAACATCCATCAAATCCTGTTATTCTTCTACATCATTCCTTCAATCCCTTCTTCAATGCATCCAAGCAAACATAGAAGTACACAAACAAATTCTTTCCTGGTACAATTTCTCTATCCCTCATTACCCAAACAAAACTATCAGGATTGGTTTGTTTTATAACTTCAGCATAATCACATAACCTTGCAAATTCCATATTTCAGTCACCCATATTTTCTCTAAGAATCATCATCTTTTCCTTGTAACAAATTATTCTACCCACATGCAGTCCTAACTCCTCCCTGCACAATTCTTGTATTTCCCAAATCCCCAAAGATGGTTGTTTAGTTATTTCATCCTTGAATCTACTTGCTAGGAACTTAGTTGTACACATTTTGTTTTTATTTGATGGTACACACTTGTGTATATGATGGTAATTCTTAATCATAAAGTTATCAGAATTCCTATCAATAGCACCATAGCGCAATCATTTGCATTTTTCTTTGAATTTATATTTACCTCTCACTCTATGAGCTTCATTAGGCCATAACTTAATCTGATAATTTTTTTCAACAACATATTTTGTCAAAGCCTTTCTAAATTCCTTAGCATTCTCAAAAATCATTCCAAGTTCAAAAATAGCAACAGTACATTCATCATCATACCTGACCTTTTTGCTTTTTCTTCTGCCTGGTAGATAACACCTCCAACAGCTTATGCATCTAGCATATCAATATTATCATCACTATCACATTCTGAGTTATCAATATACTTCTCATCTCCTCTCAATCTGCTAACATATCTATCCTTCTTATTTATTCCAATATCTTCAAAGCCTCTGTCCACACCAGCCTCACCTATTGGTACTTCTTCAGTTATTGTTTTCTTTTTCCTATCTCTTTTCTTCCTAAGATTAGGATTTCTTTTATTTCTCCTTTTAGCCCTAGAATAACATCTACATCTGTGTCACTACTAGGCATATCTGATTCAACATCATTTTGATTTGTATCACCTCCGGACAGTTTTGTATCAACTCCATTCAAATCTGAATCATTCTCCACAGTTCCCTCAGTATTTATACCCACAGATTCATCAACAGGATCATACCATGGTAAAAGACCAGTTGGAGCAGGCAATTCTTCCAACTCATCAACTTCATGGACCATATACACATGAAACTCATCACCATCTATCAAGTCTTTCACAAATTCTAACAAGTGAGTATCAAAAGTAACTTAAACTAATTCATTGTTATATTCACAGTAAAATTCCTTCACATTTGCATACCCAAGGTCTTTAGTGTAGAAAAAACTCGACAAGACTAAAATGATCTTTATCTATGCCGACACCAAATACATCTACTTCTCGTTGGTAAGTAGGGTTATTTTCCAAAAACACACCCCCCATGATTAAAACAAGTTAAAATATAGTTGTCCATATCCCGACAAGAAGACCCCTAACAAAAGGAAATACCCAAAAAAACCCTTACTTTATCAGCACTAGTTAGGCCAAAACCTAGATTAAAAATAAAAATAAAGCGGAATCAACAACAAAATACACCTTCTTCAAGAAAACAAAGGTAGAAAACAAAATACACCTTCTTCAATTTCTCCAACGTCGCACAACCCGATAACTCGTCAATACAACCTTAAACCTGAAAAATGGTGACATAAAATACAACAATGATTATTACTAACAACGAATTGAAGGAAAAACAAAGCAATACATGTTAAGTGAAGAGACATTTACCTAGGGTTTTCATCAGAGAAGAGAGAGAATCGTATGAAGGAAGTTGAAAGATCAACAAAATACACTATTTCCTTCTTCAATTTGTCTTTTAGTTTGAATAAAAATGACGTGTAAAGAGGTTTAAGAATTGGCATCATATAATTGGTCAGTTAATCCACGTAGAACGGGTTGTGTTACACGCGCCTATGGTCTACAGAAGTCTGTGCAAAAAGTGTTAAAGTGACACATTGGGACCCTACGTTAGGTGTTTAAAATGAAATCCTTCAGTTGAGGTGTCTAAGTGAAAGATTGTGCCAAGTTTAGGGGGCCACCGATGACTTTGGCCCTTGATAAAGATAATTTGTGCATTACTAATCCATGCATTACCAATCTCTACATTACTAATCCCTGCACTATTAAAATTTGGACCAAACGACCCCTTACAATATTAATAATTGGTTTTAATAGTAGTAACTATAGTTATTGTGAGGAGAAAAGACATAAAGTCACCATTGAAGTTGTCTCGAATTTTCAAAAAGACACCTTAACTTTGTGGGTGTTCTATTTCCCCATTGAACAATTTAAGAGTGTTATAAATATCCCACTTTTCACCCAACCTCAATTGCAAGAACAGAGATGCAATCACGCACCAATTGTTGTTTGATACGTATTAAATTCTTTTAATTTTTAATTTTTAGTTTCATTTTCATTTTTTCTATTTTTATCAACTTTATTTTCATTTTTTCCCTCTTTCTTCTTAAATCTTCATACTCAAATCCTTTGTTCTTTGTTGTAAATCCTCCAAAAGTAGCAACCATTGTCGCCTTCAACATAGCCTCCATGATGCTTCCCTGTTACAACACTATTTTCACCACTAAAACATCACTAAAAAAAATCAATTCAACTCTCAAGTTACTAAAGCAAGGTAATGAAATCAAAAAAAAAATGGAGTTTCATAGTACTCTCTAATCAATGGAGTTCACATTTATTTTTGTTTTTTTTAAAAAAAAAGAGGATAAAAGAAGAAAAAGAAACAAAGGAAAGCAAGAGACAAGAAAAAAAAAGTGATAAAAATGGATGAAGTAAATGATCTTCTAAGTTGAAGAAGAGGAAGAAAAGATAATTGGATTTTGAATTTGGGTGAAGAAGATAATGGGGAAGATGATGTAAATTAATTAAATAATTAATAATAAAGAAATAAAACGACACATCGCACTTTAAAACTGGTTAATGGCAGTGAAAAGACTGGGTCACGCGCCTCATGTGCATGGTAACAATCAAGACGAGGAAATGAGTCAAAATGACCCATTTACAAAGATATTAAATAGTTTTGTGGGGTAATAGGACACTTCCAAAATTAAGATGTTTTTATGTAAATACGAAACAACTTTAATGGTGACTTTATGTCTTTTCTCTATTGTGAGTGAAACTGCAAGGGATAACATGGCCTCCCATGTGCTATGTGGTCACCATCATGCAACACATACATCAAATTTGTTGTACACTTCTCTGTACTTTCCTCACTACAGGGACCACCTCATCCTCATTCACATTCTATTATTACTTCGTGTTTTAATTTGTTACTTGATATAAAGTTTTAAAATATAAATATTGTGTTTTTGACTAAATCAAAGAATTTTTGAATGTAGAATAAGCAGTCTTTTTCAATTAAATAGACTAAAAAAATATAACAATCAAATTAAAACAGAAAGAAATATATTTTTGCTGTTCAAAGAATTGTATAATTATATGTACAACCTGCTTAGCCGAACTAGTATTAAACATTAACCGGGACGCAGCCTACACTCTTCTACTATACAGTTGTGGATTTACTTGACTATGAAATATTCATATTTTCTATTGCTTGAGTTTTTAAAGTAAAATATTATATGTTTAAAAACTAAACAAATGAAATCAATTGAATGTTCCCGAGGCCAATCGAAACTGTTCCATGAGCAATTTCTTATTGCAAAATTCATTTTTAGTTTTAAATCCCACGTAAGACTAAATGAGGTCCGCCAATAAGCTCACGTACATTAAAATTTTGGGATAAATTATACAGTTAATTAAGTATAATAAAAAATTAATTCTTGAATATCAAATTAATTCTAAGTGCCATACACCAACTGATAATTTAGTCTACTAATCAAACGATTTTTGGCTTATTTTTAAATTTTTTATTTTCCCTGTTCTTCGTTAGTTTTCTTCATTCATACTCATTACATTTACTTACTGCATCACTCTTCATATCATTTTTTTTTTTAATTTACTGCATGACTGTTGGATCATCAGAGTCTCGTTTTCAGTACAACCCATTTTCAGCTACCTTTATCTGATCTTCTCTATATTTGCATGTGCATTTCCCTCTTTTTTATCCGAAATTCATCAATTGTTTTCCCTCCCTCCGTCTAATATCACTTGTCCACGTTATTAAAACTATATATCTCAAATTACTTTATAAAAAATTATTAAAATTTATAACTAGTAGAACTTTCAACTTTATATGAGTTCGACCCTACTCGATATCATAAATCAAGAATAATTAATATATTCAAGATAACTACGCTACGTATTTTATAAAATAATGTCCACATATCAATTAAATGAAATGCAATAAAAGATTGATAGGTATATGAATCGCTTTCAAAGAGCCATAGAACATGCAAAGGGAAATTAGTGTCTCTAGCTTGCCTTCTTTTTTCTATTCTCTCATTATTGATCCAACGCTTTTGTTTGGGAATTTTAATTAATTCTGTGGTGATTATATTGGAGTTTGATATGGGGGGCTCATTTTCTGAAAAGTACTACTCATCTGCAATATAAAAAGGACTACTTTCAAGAAGAAAAATATATTCTCTAGTTCTATTAAATATAATATCGTTTTCATCAATAGTCTCGCGATACAGGCTGGATTCAAACTCGTGACATTATGATTCAAATTATAACATTTCAGTCACCGATTGTCTATTGGAAGTTGGAACGCAAACATCACGTTGTCAACATATTTCCCCTAATTAAGAGACCATAGGGCTACCAAAATTAAATACTAATTGATTAATTGGACAACTCACATGCAATATAATTAATTAGGATGATTTATGCAAATCCCTTTTTGAAGATCTACTAAATTAGCCTCCGGATAATTTACACTGGGGATTAATGTTTTGTTCATAGGTTGTTGAACTTTACGGAGAAAGCATTAGATTATCGTTTAACGTTTGCAATGACTTGTAAAATTTTAGGCTATACAAATCTAACGTTTTCTCGTGAGATTTTTAATTTGCTCCAAAGGATCTTCAGACTATGGTTTAAAAAGTTCAATATATTTCAAGAGAAATAAAAATAGTGAATTTACGAAACAGACATCGAACTTGCCAAAAATCCAAATACTTCAAGCTTGAATATATCAATGACTAAATACCGAGAATGAATAGAATTACCTTTAGTTCAGTGACTTTGGATTATAAAACAAAGTTAATTGACTTTTTAAAAGAACTATCATTAGTTGAGTGACCATTTGATCATATAATCTCTAAATTTGAGTATCTTAAGTTTTTGATTCTTTCGTACTTCTCTCCACTAATTAATTAATTAACCATGTAATTATGCCATGGAAAAATAAGTTTGAAAAAGTGAAGCAAGTACAAACTCACATGATCCTAATAACATATTAGCAGACAACCCAAATTAAAGATCAATCAGTTACATTGGTAGTTGGAGATGGTTACATTGAATGTATAATGTCATACTTAGCTACCTGTTTTGTTGTTGCTTCCATAGCGAAAATATAACATACGCTAATAGCTATGCATTTTTATATTAAAAAAAACGCTGAGGTAATAAATGTTTTTTAAAATGTATGAATGAAAAATGAAGAGTTGTGATCTTTATGAAGAGTTGTTGTGATATTTATGAAGAGTTGCGACTTTTATGAAGAGTTGCGATTTTTATGAAAAGTTGCGACTTTTATGAAAAATTGTGACTTTTATGAAAGGTTGTGACCTTTCCGAAGGGTTGTGACTTTCCAAAGAGTGTCCTTTTCGATAAGGCACAGTAAATATATGTTCACAATACCCTTTGTTGTCTATATATACATGAATTTCCTCTTATTTTAAATCAACCGATTTGCTGGACTTCATCTACTACTACTAAATCTAGTATTCTAATTGTGTTATACTGCCGTTGAGTGGTTCGCTGACACCGTGGTTATAGGTATCGATACACCGGTGAGTAAAATCGTTCTATCCTGAGAGGATATATTCCATTAACCTCGAGTACTTGTGGAGAATAACTTCCTTAAGGGGACACTGTGCATTTAGTGTACTCAATTTTCTTCTTTGATAAAAATATTTCATATATTGTTTCTAATCAGTTTATGATTCTATTTTTTCTCTACTCATTTTAATTTTCTAGTGTTTGAAAATACTCTTTAAACTTTATTATTTTTTATCAAGTTCTTCAAAAAATTTGTTCCAAGTATTTTAGTAATACATGATAAACAACAATAAGCATATACACTCCACCTCTTGTTATAAGGTTGTGGATTCAAGTCTCCAAGCGAGCAAAATGATGTGATCTCCGATAACTAAATTAAGATGGCAGTTTCAAGTAGTTGGTGTTGATATCGATCACACAGGTCCTTACAGTATTGTCTTTAGTAGTGAAATATATCTTTCTATAACTGCAAAGGTAACATGCCTCCATGTGCTATGTGGAGACCTTCGTCACCATTATAGATGAAATTGTTGTTCAATTATATGCTATTAATTGAACTGACTGGAGAGAAGCACAAGGGCTCACTCAAGATATTGTCACCGCCGTATTTTTCTAGGAAGCTTATTCTGATCCAATCCAGGACGTAGTATATTGGAATCCTCTACGCACTACCATGAATATCAAACAACTAACTATGTATAGACTAAAATAATTGACTTTAATTTTAAATTAGTTACACTTGAGTCAAGTTTTTTAAAGAAATAACCGGGGTAGTGGGAGGGGAAATGAGGAGAAGATTATAAGGTGGGGAATCAAACTTTCATTAACAAAGTGAAAGTTTAGATCGTCAACCAACTGAATTACTAAAAGGTGTTGGAGTATTTTTCTATTTTCATCCTTAGTTCTCTTCTTTAGTCTGTGTTGTGTACTTGTGTAAGAGGAAAGGAAGTCATAAAGGGGTATGTGAGTACCAACAAGGGTTATAGTGGAGTGATAAGTACTCTTTCATCCTTAACCAAGAAGTTTTGGGTTCGAGCCCCCTTGGGTACGGTGTTGTCTTTGTTAGGGAGCGTTTTATCTCCCAATGTGAGACTTTCCGGCACAAATACAAATTTAGTCGGGCTCCAATATGGATATCGAACACTAGGTGGAAAACAAATAAATAAAAAGGGTATCTAAGTAAAGCAAAAGAAGACATAAATGTTGGACATATATACATAAAGTACGTAACACATCAATAAAGGATTGACAGATATGTGAATCACTTTCTAAGCATTTGAACATGCTAACAGATACTAGTGTCTCTAACTTGCCTTCTTTTTTTTCTCCTCTTATAATGGAGCCAACACCTCTTTCAATTTTTTGGGGGAGATTTATTGAATTCTGTGGCCTTCATATTGGAGTTTGTATATATGGGGCTCATTGTTTGATAACAACGGGAGCCTTGACATCAGAGTAACTAGTAAAGTTGTTATCGTGTACTTTATGTGGCTACGTATATAGAAACAACTTCTTACAAAAAAGACAGTGTATTACAATAAATAAACTCTTATGATTCAAGTCTTACCCCAGATCCGGCCGATAGGAGATTAGTACACCCAGTGGCGGTTCCAGGATTTGATGATCGTGGGTGCTCATTCTTTCTGGAAGCTTACAAATATTTTTATAGTTTAGTTAGTAAATGAAGTACAAAAGATAAAAAAAAAATTGAAAAACAACCGTGAAAATATATATAAAAAGAAGAGTAAAAAAACTATGAAGAAGTTGCCGTTTGCTTTTTTCAACAAAAAATATAGGGTGTTACCGGGACCTGAACCCTCGCTGGAGGGGTAATAGCGATCTTTGAATGCCACTTCAGAATCAAAGAACCCACGAGGCATTTTGTCGAATGGGTGCTCACGAATTCATTATAACAATTTTCCAGTACTTTTTATATACATAGAGTTTTTGTGGGGTCAATGGGTGCTCGAGCACCCGAACTTCAATACGTGGGTCCGCCCCTGAGTACACCAGACTGTCTTATTATTTGATATAACAACTCTTCTTGTGAATAAAGGACCATTTCGAAGAAGAAAAATAGATCCCATTCTATTTCCAGTAACTATATCATTTTCATCAACAAAAATGCTTGCCCTTTTTTTCTCTTGTTTTTTTAAATCATGAACAATTGTCCCAATACAGGCTGGATTGAATTCAAATTTGTGATTTTACAAGTCGAATTGAAACATTTTAATCACCCAACTGTCGATTAGAAGTTGGAACAAAGAAGATCATGTGTTGTCAACCTATTTCCCCTAATTAAGAGACAATACATGCATGGGGCTACAGAAAAGACTAGCTAATTGAGTCTGACAACTCACAATAATTTCAATGCAATATAATTCCGCTGTCTCATATATTGTTCAACCTTACACATAAATATTACTCCTACTTCGAATGTATATAACTTACAAAATCCTAAATCTGTAGTATCTTAATAAGATTTTTTAAATATATCGTGATCTAAAATGTTCAGAAGCTTGATGGGATACTGGTGGATTTAATTCGAAGTTGGAATATTATGTGGCGGAAAAATAAAAAGCTAATGTATCTCTAGGATAACGATGTAGTTCTATAGGAGTACTACTCTTCAAAGAATAACAGAAACCAAACATTCATAAAAAACCAAACAGTGCACGCACTGCTATTAGAAAAAAGTAAGGTTCCCTCTTCGTACTTGTCAGTACTACTTTATTGCTCTGCTGTGCCCTTTCCTCTGGTTCAAATGTCACTTCTTCTGTTTTCGAAATAACTTTATTATTTTACCCCCACCTTTACATATATGGAAAAAAATTGTTTATTAAAAATATATCTTAGGGTGGTGCAAATAATATTATTTCGCCTCAATACATAGTATTTCCGGCCAAGGGGTGAGTACATATATATACTCCATGTATCAAAAGTGGTTAGAGGACAATCAGGTAAATAGTTTGGGTTGTGGATCCAATCAGAATAAATATATTAGGTTGGGTTCAATTTGAATAAATACTTTGCCTAATATGTTCAATTTGTGTAGTTTTCCCTTTTTCTTTTTAGTGGAAATGAAGTAACACTAATTCCTACTACATTTTTGGAGAAATTTTATATCAAGAACGTATATGACACTTTTTTTTATTTGATCAGCCTAAAAAAAACATTTTATATTTAATATTATATTAACTTTAAACTTCTTATTCTATAATTTATATGATAATTTCTAACTAATCAAGCATCTACATAATTTATTTTAAATCATTCATTCTCAATCAAATATGGACTTGAGATGGAGGGAGTTTGATTTTAATATAAACATGCGTTTCAATTTTTTAACTACCTAAGTTGGCAAGGGTCCTCTTTGTCATATTAGAACCAACATAGAGTTGTAAAATCCTATGGGCTTTAGGTCCCATCTCCTCTAATCCATAATTGTACGTACCCCACCACCTCACCCTAATTCAAAAAAATCTACTTAAATAAAGTTGAGGACTTCCTTCATAAATAGCTTCATATTCCCTCAAACCAAATCACAAGTCTACATTAGTCTTTCTTCATATATACACCAAAAACTCTCAACTTTCTTTATATTTAAAATTTCTACATACCAAAATGGCCATTAGAAAATCAAACAAACTTCCACAAGTTGTACTTTTAAAGCAAATTATGAAAAAATGTTCCAGTTTGGTTAAGAAGAACGACTATGATGTACCAAAAGGTCATTTTGCAGTTTACGTTGGAGAGAATAGAACTCGATACATCGTACCTATTTCTTTTTTGAGTCATCCTGAGTTTCAATGTCTCCTTCGTTGTGCTGAGGAAGAATTTGGGTTCGATCATGACATGGGCATCACAATTCCTTGCGAAGAATTTATTTTCCAATCACTCACTTCCGTCCTGAGATAATAAATTATTTGAAAAGAGCAAAAAAAAATGTGAATATTAGGTGCAAGGGTTAATTTTTGAGTGAAGAAAGATGGGTTCAAGATGAAGCAATTTGCTTCTCTTTTTTCAACCATTTTTCTTAATTCACTCTGTTTTTTAAAATATTTTTTGTGAGTTTTGACTAACCTTGACCTAGGAATCACATGGATTGTAGTGGTGTTTTTAAGCACCCTGTGAGAGAAGTCATGTTAATCTATTTAATTTGTTATTTGTCTCTCAATCTGTTTGCATCTTATCAATTTGGGAAAATTGAATTGAAATTGGTCACAATACAACAGTAGTAATTCAGAATCCAGGGCGCTTGAACAAATTGATCTGAAACTCTCGTAGACATAATACTCCATCTTTTCACTTTTACCTGTTATTTTTGGAATTGATAAAAATAATTCCAGAAATAAGTAATTATTATTGAAGGAAAATATTGAAAAAAAGTTATAGTCTTTTCTTGAAATGTAAAAAATGACAAGTAAAAAAAAGTGAACAATATTTAGTATTTTATTGTGTGCGTTCCAAATTTGAGATCGAGTATTTTTTATTTTTGTAATGACCTTGGTGTCCAAACCAGCTTTCACGCACCTTGATTAATTTCACGGGATACCTGCCACCTCCCACCAGCATCAAGTACTAGTAACGTTGTCCACCAAGGCAATGACAAATGAGAAGAATCACTTAAATGTGTTTTTTGTTTCCACTAAATTTAGATTTAAGTATTTATTTTCGAGCATGACTAATCCGAATTGATGCCGAAACTCTCACTTTTGGGATAAACAATTACTCACAAAGGATGACGTCATTAATTTCTTGGATTTAAACACAATAACTCTGATTAGAAATTAAGTAGTACTCCCTTCACTTTAATTTATTTATCTTATTTTAATCAAGCACGAATTTTTCACTTTTATTTGTATTTTGTAATAATATCGTCTTGATCAGAACAATTCACCTAGTCATGATAACAAGCAACGATTCATATAGTAGATGGCAATTTGTTTAAACCTAAAGCATAGTAATTGTTTAAAACTTGTTTGAAACGATTAATGGATTATTTGATGCATGTACATATAGTTGTATAATATACTTCTCATTTGTTGCTTAAGGTATATATCCTGATTTTATGAACTATTCGTATGAATGTGCATGCGTGGTCTGGGGTCTATTAAACCTGTTGCAAGCTTGTAATAACCTTAATTTGTTCCTCACATGATATCCTTATTCTTAAATTTGCACTAAAATTGAGGTACTCAATTTCAATTCTACTTCCTCGAAACTTCCTATTTTAGCATATTCCTCCCTCTCTTTATCATTCTTACCTATAGGTTGGTTGTAAATATCTACAATGAATATTTCATTTTTCTATCGATAATTTCTTTGAAATTTATCGATTTTGAATTTCAATTTTTTAGAATTATTCAGTTTTAATGAACAGCTTAAAAATGAATATAGAATTTGAATCAAAGTTCTGTCAACAAACTCGTACCATAAACAATATTTATCCCTATCTAAAAAAAAAAGAAAGAAGAAGAAGGAGCTATGGTCCTAGAAGAGGGGTAGGTAGTTCATTTACTTTTTAAAAATCAATTATAGGACCATGTAAAATTTGAGGCTGAAAATTATATCATATCAATAAGGGGAGTGAAGTGATGAAGATATGGCAGTTTGAGGTACGTAGTTGATGCTGATATCACACAGTATATATATTGTCTTTTGTAGTAGTACTAAACTTAACTACTTATTGTGACTGAAATAAATATACGTTTAGAGTAACATGTCCTCCATGTGCAATATGGAGGGACAAATAGATGAAATTGTGATAATTTGTACATGGACCACCTCCTTTTTATCATTCTAGTAATTCCACTATCGCAATTTATATACCACTCAATTATTTTTAATTCGTTAAAAAAAATGATGATATTTTTTTATTATTTACCCTTAAAATGGTGGTAGTGCATTTGACCTTATTATTTATCAAAGAACATTTGTACTTTCATATGTATATTACGTGTATAAGTAAATATATATTAGTTAATTAGTTAACATAGCTATAGTTTGTCATAATTACAATTCGCGATCTACTTTTAGTTATAATTACGCGGCTCAACTTTTTAATTTTGTATAATTCGCATGTTTGTATAATTCGGATTTTGTATAATATAATTTGTACAACTTTGGTATAATGTAATTTTGTATAATATAATTTGTATAACTACTTATAATTCAGATGTTTGTAAATGTATAAATTCGTTATTTCGAGTTTATACAAAAATAACTGAATTATACAAATATACCCGCGGATTATACAAACAAGACAGCTTAAATTGTAGCTACAACCCGTAAATATGCAAACTATAGCTATGGAGCATAATTAAATTTATTATAGTGACTATTTGCGAAAGTTCTCCATTTTCAATATAAGTATATAACCAATACCAACATTATTAATACATATTATTCTTATACGCCCTTTCGGACCATCCCTTAAAGGGGTATCTAATTAAGTAAAGTAAAAGACGACATAAATGTTGGACATAGATAGAGTACGTAACTCATCAATAAAGAGAATTGATAGATATATGAATCACTTTCTTAGCCTTTGAACATGCTGAAAGATAATAGTGTCTCTAACTTGCCTTCTTTTTTTTCTGTTCTTTCATAATACAGCCAAAATTTGCTTGGGAATTTAATTTAATCCTGTGGTGATCATATTGGACTTTGAAATGGAGCTCGTTATCTGAAAACTACTACTCATCACAAAATTAAAGGCCCACTTTGAAAAAGGATAATATATTCCCAAAATCTTATTCTAGTTCTAGTAGGTCTGTATCATTTTCATCAACTTGCAACCCAAATTTGCTTGCCCTTTTTAATTTTCCCTTGCTTTTATCTTTAAAAAAAAATATAAAACCATCAACAGTCCAGGCTGGTTAATGAGATGTGTGGACTTTTTATAAAGTTTGGGCAATCCTCCTTTTTTTGAGCTTGCTTTTGAAGTGTGGATAAGGCCTCAGACATAATTTAACATGATTAAAAACAGGTAATATTACAACTCAAATTAAAACAGTTTAGCCATGGATATATCGAGTTTGTCTTTTGGAAGTTGGAAAAAGAACATCCTGATGAGTCGAACTAGTCAAAATTACAATGCAAATATTATTCGGCTCATTTACGCAAATGATTTTTTAAGGATCTGATTTAACTATTGTCCACATTTTTTAAATTTGTGCAACTATAACCTTTGCTTGATTACAATCAAGTCTAATATCATTAGACTGTCATTCAACGTTTGCAATTGTAATTAAATATTTTTCATGAGATTTTCAGTTTAGTTGAAAGATTCTTTAAGACCGTGATTGTAATTAAATACCTCATGGAATAATATCATGATTAATAAATAATAGATTTATTCTAAGTAAACGTACCTTGTGGGAAACCTAAAAATTAAAGGTCCCCGTTTAAATTGGAGTTTCTTAAGTTTTTTAATCTTTCGTACAGTACTTCTCTATTAATTAATTAAAATAATTAGCCATGTAAAGAAAAGGAAAGTGAGTTAGAAAAAAAGTGATTAAGCAAATACAAAATCACATGATTCCAATTAGCTGACATTGGTTTAACAGACAAATCCAAATTAATGCTCAATCAATTACCTTGTTAGTTGGAATAGGTTAACATTTGTAAGTTTACACGAAAAAATTAAAAAGAAAGGAATCCATAGGACGGAAAGATCAAAAGGTATTTGTATATAAAAAAATATTTCATCTAATATAAAATTTAGGTCTTGAAGCAAGATGGTCCAAGTCTTATAAAAAATTCACTGCTCTCATTAACTATTGATATGAGACTTTTGTCATTCTTTTATACCTCAAACACAATGCTTAGCATCTGGTGCATAAACAAATTTATTTTTGGGGTCAATATTGAGTGGGGTGGATCCTGCTTTGATATAATGTAAAATTAGATCTTGATTCTAACTCATTTCCTAAAATTAAATTTTAAAAAAAAAATGATTATCCAAATGTTATAAGAAGACCACTCATCTGATTAACAGACTTTTTTATCGTTGTTTTAACAAGTAAACTTTTCTTCTATTAGTAAGTATCTGAATAGTGAAAAGAATCAAACAAAACAAGAAACCAAACATTCACTAAAAACCAAACATTTTCTGATAAACAAAGATTCGTATTTGGTACTTGTGAGTACGCTTATTTTGCCCGTCCGTGATTTGTCTACAGTGCCCTTTGGTCTTGTTTAAAGATCAGTCTGTTCACTCCCTATATTCTAATGTCAGTGTTTTTCTCAAACTAATTTATGTAATATAATTATGTATGTCGCATTGTCATTGAGAAATGTTCAAATTATACATCATGATAGTACGTACAAATGAATTTCTTTCATTATTCTATTTGGTACAAAACATTGAAACTCGATAAACTTTTTCAGAGGTGTATTTTTATCATTTTAATAGGACTATCTCGATGTTTTTAGTTATATTCTACGCTCTTCAAACTTCACCAACAATAAGATTATATATTATTTTTGTTGTTCTAACAAATAAAGTTTGGTAAATATTTTAGGTAAAATTACAGCCAAGTGGAAATAGAAGGGTCCTAGCTATTTGTCACTAGGAGAACTAACATAGAACCATAACACCCTATGGGCTTTGACCCCCCCACATTGTCCTATTCTTTCAAATCCACACAAAATAAAGATAGTAGGGACCAATTCTCCTTCATAAATACCTTCATCATATTCCAAACACCATATTCTCTCATATCAAAAAATAAAAAGTAGTCTGTTTCTTATTACTAAATCTCTCAACTTTCTACAAGAAATACATACCAAAATGGCCAAGCTTCCACAAGTTGTACTTTTGAAACAAATTTTGAAAAAGTGTTCTAGTTTGAGCAAGAAGCATCAAGTCCACTTTCCGATTGACGTACCAAAAGGACATTTTGCAGTTTACGTTGGAAAGAATAGAACACGATACATCGTACCTATTTCTTTCTTGACTAATCCTGAGTTTCAATGTCTCCTTCGTTGCGCTGAGGAAGAATTTGGCTTTAATCATGACTTGGGCATCACAATTCCTTGTGAAGAATTCATTTTCCAAGCACTTACTTCCATACTGAGATAGTTAATTATTTGGAAACAAGAAAATGTGTGAATAGTTAATTTTGGAGTGAAGAAGGATGTGTGTTCAAGATGAAGCAATTTGCTTCTCTTTTTTGTAACATCATTCTTTACTTTCTTTGTAACATCAGAATTTCCTCTAACCCTGACCTAGGAATCACATGGATATTAGTAATGTTCCCTTTTTTTTTATGGGTTAGTTGGAAATTTTTTCCTTGCAGTGGTGTTCTTAAGCACCCTGTGAGAGAAGTGAATTCAATATTTTTCAATCTATTTAATTTGTCATTTTTGGATACATTTGTCTCTCAAATTTTCTGTATTTTTAATTTAATGCATCTTATCTATTTTTTAATCCAATTAAGTATAATTGAAATTGGTGGTATTAATTAAGAAGTCCCACATTGGAAAAGGGATGGGAAATTGGTGGACTTGAATCATCCTTCCCGTAAGTTAGCTTTTGAAGTTGAATTAGGCCAAAGATTCATATTTTACAGTAACATTGAGCAAAAGCAATGATATGAAATTATGAATGACTTCCGCAAACATAATGTTAAGTATTTTGTAGGTGTGTTTCTGATTAGATATTTATTTTTGAACACGACTAATTTAAATTTGCATAAAAAAGTTCCATTTTGGAGATGATATATTCTCTACCAAAGATGAACTAGGAATGAATTGGTACTTACTTACCACCAAACTACAACATTTGATGTTGAAACATAATGTTCTTGAACAAGTGTTATGGATTTTGATGAACCTAATAGTTTTTACCTAGTGTTTATTAGAAAATCTATAAAAAAAATTATAAACATTTTATTGTGAACCTAAACTGATTGAAATCTAGGCAAGAACCAATAAATTTCAAATCGTCAATCCGCCTAGGGCTGTTAATTCACATTTTCACAGCTCCTTAATCTTAATAATGGAGTGCATATGTAATTAGGGATAGGGTGGATTATCCCTTTGATTTAACTATGTTTTTTTTAATATGTTTTATCCTTTTTAGCTCTCTTTTATGTAGGAGTACTTTAATAAGTATTGAATTAATTTAATTCAATTTAATATTATGTAATAATTAGTTAAATAAACTTTCGACATTAGATAATTCATTTGTTGCTTAAGGTATATCTGGATACTGGAATTTGTATGAATGAGCATGCGTTGTCTGGGGTCTATTATAAATGTTTCTGTTGTTTGCTTGTAAACCTCTTTTGTTGATTACAATATATATAAATATATAAAGCGGATTCAGGATTTAGAATTTTTAAGTGCCAAATAGACTCAGATTAAATTAACATGGCTTCGGATCAAATTATTCGTTCAATCTATATGACAAATCAATCAGATTTAACTGAAATCATGAGTGGACGACGTTAAAACTTTCAATAATATTACTTATCCTTAATTTTTCACAAATTTGAAGTGGTGAAGTTCCATACATGATGAGTATATTTCCTGGAAACTTCCAATTTTATCATATTCCTGTTTTCTGGGCCCTCTATTTCTCTTTAGCTCTTATATTTCTTATCTATGATGTCTAATATGGTACACTACATATATATTATGAACCGACAATCACTATATCTCACCTCCGAGTCCATGAAAACAACCTATGTTGAATCGTTTATGAATTTAAAATTTATGAGTTCTGAATTCTAACTTGTTAGAGTTACGGGGTTCTAAATATTCATATCTATGATGTCTAATATGTTAAAATAGAGCTACAATCAAAGAATGGTCCATTTGGATATCAAATAATATCTATTATGAGCTATGATTTTCAAGTCCCCTCAAATCCCAGACCTCAAGTTTTATCATTTATAGTAACTATACTAAGATAAAAAATATCAGGAAGCATGGTCCTTGGAAGTAGGGTAAGTATGTTTTCTTTTCTTTCAAAAAATCAATTATAGGACCATATAAAATTTGAGGCTAAAAATTAGAGCATATGAATGACAGAGGGAAGTAAACAAGACAGTTTCAAGTATGTAAATGATGTTGATATCACATAGGGCCACAGTATTGTCTTTACTACAACTAGTTGTGGTATATTTGAGATAAAACTTTGTTTGTAGAATTTGAATTTGAAATTAATTTTTTGTGTAAATATCATATATATAAATATTGATTTCAAATCAAAATTTTAAATTATATGATCAAACGCCTACTAAAAACATATTCGGGGTTGAAGAGAGTAACATGGCCTCCATGTGGTTTGGGTCACCATCATACAACCCATAGATGATATTTGTGGTTCACTACTGATAATTTGTTGTACACTTCTCCGTGCTTTGCTCAGTACAGGGACCACTCATTCTTTAATTTCCCCCAAAAAAAAATATTACTAGAGGATTAGGTGTGACTCAATATGGGAAATATTCACATTTCTTCTTTAGTAGTGATTCGTAAGGCTCGAAGCATGGGACTACCGTTATCATCTATTAACAAATAAGTCGTGATTACATTGAAATCCTGAAGGACCATCACGAACACCTTCACTCGCCACTTGTGGTGTAGTTAACTAATAAGTATAGAGTTGAGGGATTCATGTTCAAAATATACTTCTCAAATAGTAATAGTTGGCAACTTGGCATACTATTACTTCATGCACCTACTATATACTCTCTTTCTTGCATGTGTATTTCCCTCTTTTCATACGCTGAAAATTTTACGTATAATAATATTTTTGATATGCCATTTTATATGATATATTTGATTTATGAATATGTTTTTCAAGTATTTAAATTAATATTTTTTTTATATAGTAAATTATTTTTCAAAAATCATACAAATCGTATCTCCAAATATATGATCAAAATAAAGAAGGTCAAATCCATTGGTAGCCCCATAAAATTGGCACAAAATTTCACGTAGACACCTCAACTAGCTAATATTCATTTTAGACACATCATATAGGATTTCAATGTGTCATTTTGATATTTTTTGTTGACATGGCATGGTAAGTGTAATGCACCCAAAATAAGCACGTGAAGGGGCTCTTTGTCAGGCCAAAAAAATGATATTTAAAAGGCCAAAACTATTCTTCTTCCTCATTCTTTCCTCCACCACACACCATCCATTCACCACCACTGCCACCATCGCTATTAATACAATCGAATTAATTTTTTAATTTTTTCCAGATACGAAAATCACTAGAACCATCGTCATCTTCTCATTCTTATTCTTTAGATCCAACAATTACAACTTTTATTGCAATCTTTCAAGTTCAGTGCTACACACCATTGTACATCTATCACACCCATCAAGTTCATATATGCAGATATTCATTCTAAATCGGAGGGACTACAACGTACAAATAATAGATAGCATTCGTATTTGTGCTCCTTTTATAGTTTTATTTCTTTTGGAGACATTGTAATAATAGATACACAATTAAAAACATGAAATTGATAACATACAAATTAAATCTACAACAAAAAAAATGAAAATCTGAATTTAATAAAAAAACTCAAAAAGAAAAAAAGCAAAAGAAGAAATTGGAGGTAGAGAGGAGGCGCCGGAAAAGTTTGGAAGAATGAGGAAGAAGGGGTGGGATAGTTTGGTGGGGTTTTAGAAAATAATGCTTTTATTTAGTATTTTTGGCTGAAATTAATTTTTCTGTTATAAAATAAAGTATTAAAAATTTAATAACAAAGAAATAGAGAGAATGAGTAGTAATATTTTTCTTCCAATCTTTCAATATTTTCAATGCATACATATAAGATGAGTATATATATAGAAAGTAAGTATATCTCTAATCCTTCACAGTCATGATTAAATCTCTTAAAGTCATGCTTAAATCTCTTAAAGTCATGAAGTGTGGATTTGCTACATGACATCCACATTTCATTATTTACAACACTCCCCTTGAATGCCCATGTACAAAATAAAATCTAGAAGAAGAAAAGAGAGTGTACATAGTTATTATTCTTAATACACATTGTTTGATGCCTCGTTAACCTTATCAAGAAAAAACCCAGTGGGACAAACATCTTGATTAAGAAAAAAAGAGTGCAGCACGTATTTACTCCCCCTGATGAAAACATCATTTAATATCTCGAAGACGACGCATTCCAATTTTGTATATCAGTTCCTCAAAGGTTGAAGTTGGCAATGCCTTAGTAAACATATTTGCTAAATTATCACTTGAGCGAACTTGTTGAACATCTATATCATCCTTCTTTTAAAGATCATGAGTGAAAAAGAATTTTGGTGAAATGTGTTTTGTTCTATCTCATTTAATGTACCCTCCCTTTAATTGAGCTATACATGCAGCATTGTCTTCATACAATTTTGTTGGAACATTTCTTTCCAAAGAAAGGCCATATGTTTCTTGATGTGTTGAGTTATTGATCTCAACCAAACGCATTCTCGACTTGCTTCATGAATGGCTATTTATAACTCTGCATGATTAGAAGAAGTGGCAACCATAATTTATTTTGTTGAACTCCATGATATAGTTGTACCACCACATGTAAATAAATAGCCTGTCTGCGATTGACCGTTATGGGGATTAGACAAATATCATGCATCTGCATAACCAATCAATTGTGACTTGAATTCATTTGAGTAAAACAATTACATATCAATAGTCCCCCAGAGGTATCTGAATATATGTTTAATTGCATTCCAATGTCTTCGTGTTGGAGAAGGACTAAACATTGCTAACAAACTCACCGAGAAAGCTATATCTGGTCTAGAATTATTAGCAAGATACATTAATGCACCAATTTCACTAAGATATGGTATTTCAGCACCAACAAGTTCACTTTCATTTTCATGAGGTCGAAATGGATCTTTATTACTATCAAGAGATCTCACAACCATTGGACTACTCAATGGATGTGCTTTATCCGTGTAAAATCTCTTCAATACACTCTTAGTATATGTTGATTGATGAATAAATATCCCATTTTCAAAATGTTCAATTTGTAGTCCAAAACAAAATTTTATCTTTTTGAGGTCTTTCCTTTCAAATTTATTTTTTAGACATCTTATTTATAACGACTCGGAAAATGATAGAGTGAAACTAGAGCCTCATATGTGAGTTTGGAGTCGAGAACTTAATGAAATGATTTTATTTGAATTTGACCCAAAAAGTTCTTAAAAATGTGCTTCGGAAGTTACCGTAAACTTGTTTAGCTGTATATAAAAA
>JAJOOO010004411.1:0-52864 GCA_029582685.1 Solanum piurae | reverse complement strand
CGCTAAAAAGACTTCTAAACGAAAGAATTATCAATGCATGCACTACACTATTCAAGAATTGTTTATTTACTATTCATACTTTGTTAATTGCTCATGGTTCCCACAACCCTAGTTGTGGAGTTTAGTTACCCATAATCATATGAACACAACTCATGGTTTTAGATGAAAGAATTATGAACTTACATAAGAAGAATAATAAACCCAGAAATTCAACTTGGATTGCAACACCAAAAAATGTTCAAAATGAACTTAGGAAATTAATAATTGCTCAAGTTACAAGTTAATCTCCCCAAGTCAAGAACTAGAATAGAATAATAAAGTCTAACCCCCAAAAACGAGGTTTACATGCCCCATTTATAGAAAACAAGTCCTAAATAAAAAGGGAAACATAATAAGGAAAGTTTCGTTCAGGCACGCGTCTTCAATCCACGAGACTGACTTATGGACCGTCAATGGATCTACGGTCCGTGAGTCCCTTCCGTCAGCCAAGACTTGGAAAATATTTCAGCTTCCAAAATCCAGCTTCTCTGAAGCAAACGACAGATGTGCAGTACGGACCGTAGATCGATCTACGGTCCGTCAATCCCCCTCTGTAGCTCCACACTTAGACTCTTCAATAATCAGGTACTGGAACCCTTGCAGTATCCATCTACGGATCAATAGTACGATCCGTAGAACCATCTATGGACCATCAATGGCCACCGTGGTTCCAAACTTGGGTCAGATTTCCCTGATTTACCTCCATGACTTGGCTGCTGATCTACGACCACCATCTACGAAGCGTCGATGGACCTACGGTCCGTAGATCACCTCCGTAGATGCCCTTTTCTGCACTTCTTTCACCTATCTTTTTAATTCCACGCCTGAACATCTTTCCAGCAAAATATGATAAAAACACATAAAAAACCAATACGAAAAGGCCCTAGACACACACAACTTGTAAGTGAAATGTATTAGAAATACCGTAAACTCACGGTATATCAACACCCTCAACTTAAATTCGTTGTTTGTGCTCAAGCAACGCACTAAGACTCTAAACGACACTTTGTATAGAAGCAAGCATTTCAAGCACAAGCAATCACATGGCTCTCTACCCCACTTACTTTCCGGGTGCAAGATTTGTTCACTTAGACTCGACAAGCTAATTCATGTGGATCAAACCATGACAACGATTGACCAACCAACACACAACATACACTGTTTTACTATCACCAAAGTACCAATTTTTCCGACAATGCAACTAGTGCCCTCACTTCAAACGAAATCCCTTCTCTTTCACACAACAAGGATTCCTTCAACACTCACACTTAGAAACAACTTCAAATATAGTTAGTGCTCAATACCATAGGCTTGCCCTTATTTTCACTGCTTCGACTCCCCAAATTAGAATCCAGGATCACTATAGGACTTTCTTGGCTTGTAACATGGGATCAGGGTCAGGTGTGGTGCATTTGGATATTTCTAAGTAACTTTTTGCCCTCCTTGACATTACACTAGGCTTTCAACCTCTTTGTGCCCTATTCTATCCCTTCATTTTCTTTAACCATGGATGTGACTTTAGACTTTGTAGCTCTTTAGAATTTTATTTTTTTTTCTTCAACTTTGTCTTGCATTTTATTCGTTTCTAAAGCATTCAACAAGTCACATCCATTCTCTTTTTTTTTTCTTAACATCAAACTCTTTTCATACCCATTTTTCTTTCGGTTTCCTCTTTCATAGCCACCCTCAACTTATAGATTTTCCATTGGTTGAGGTGCACACTACCCAATGTCGGGTCAGGGCCAAGATTGAGGTTACTTTTTACATTATCCACCCTCAACTTAGGATTTCTGGCCTAAGTCAAGGTGCACATGTCCAAGGAAGGACTGGGGCTAACATAGTCGATTATGGGAAGGTGAGTTCGGGATTTAGAAGGAAATGGTCTAATTTTTAGGCTCAAAGTATTTGGATCAAATGGTGCATTTATTTCATTTGGTTGGATCCTTCTTTTAGGGAATTTGTGGACTTATCAGAATAAGAGTCTATGATCACTTCCTAGCCTCTAGAGTGAGTTGTCTTAGCAGGACTAACCGGGCAGGTTTTAGTTTTGCACAAAAACTATTTGAACAATCATTATTCTCACACACACTTGGCACATAGTTTCATTATCAGATTACTCAGTTCAAGTTTCAGCTTAGGTCATGCAATCAAGGTGATTCATTATCATGTCATACTCAGAGCCAACACATTCAACTTGTCCTAGTCTACCAATTCTAGCACACATCACAAAATTTGGACGGGTATATTTTTCATAAGCCATCATGCTTTATTCTTTTTCATGCCTCTATACATACAATCCTAACACATGCCGGTTCAACAGAAATTAAATAGTCTTTTGGGGAAAAAGAACACAGGCAAAAAAAACCCAAAAGAGTATTTATGAGTTGGGTTACTCAAACTTCACCCTATCACTCGCAGTCCATTTACCCCACCCCCAACAAAATAGATGTGATTGTCCCCAATGCAAATGAGGACAGAAAAAGATAGTGTATTGGGTGAAGTAAGCCTGTGGCGCATAGCGCCGAAGAATCATGACTGAGCGGGTGTGTCCGGTTTACCGGAGCCCGCTGGATCAATAGTAGGGTCACCCTCAGTAGTGCCCACATCATCCATCATAGCACCATCAGTGGTGCGCACAACGTCCCTCACAATAGGCGGGACCTCTACAACTAGAGTAGAACTCGATGCCCCTGCAACACTCTCACGCGCCCTCCGGTGGCGCAACTCTTCATCTAAAATTGAAGCCTTCCTGGCTTCCTTCTCCTGCTTGCGCTGTCTCTTTTGAGACTTTTCCTCCTCACTGTGACTAGAGTGGTGCGTCTTCCCTTTGGCATGTGTAGGCTCAAGCCCATCCTCGGCGGTCCCATTGAATAGAGCCTCCAGCACCGTATCATCAGCCAGTGCAGTAGGTGCCGCCTGAGGCTCAACTGTAGGGGTGGCAAGAATGGCATCAACATCAGTCCGAACACTGGCTAATTCAGCCTGCAAAGAGGATAGATCTATGGCCGGAGTTGATCGCTCAAGGACTCGCAATTCAAAGGCATCAAGACGCTTATTAACAGCCTGGATCTTCTGGTCCATCATGCCCTACATCCGTCGCTCCACTCTGGACTCGAACTCGGCTATAGACTTGTGCATCCATGGCTGGATGTGATACAGCAGCGTGGCCATCTGAGCCTCTAATTTTTGTACTCTGACCAACGGGACGACAATAGCTCCCAATTGTGGTGTGGAACGAGATGAACTAGGAGCCATGCTAGCAGCCTGAGAAAAGGAGGCCGGGACAGTATCAGAGTGATCAAGTATAATGGGATCACCACCTTGTGCCTGCCCCACCGTGTCTGGAAGATCTGCGCCCAAAAGAGGTACCTCAACCTGGGGCTCTCTGCGAGGTGCTGCCACATTTTCCTCATCACGAATGAGGCCTATGTCCAATGTCCCCGTAGGGTGAATTAACCTGTCACAATGCCAGATCGGCACTCCAGAGTCCCTGCACAAGTGGAAAATCAAACAGGGAAAGGGGTAAGTAGTGGATGTCTTGAAGGCCCTCTCGTGAATCTCTTCATGCAGCATGCAGGCAAAGTAAATCTCACCTCCTGCTACCAGAGCTGCAACCATAACTGCTCTTTCCCATGTGAGTTAGTTGTCATCTTTTGTCGGTGACACCCTCTTACGCACCAACAACCAGAAGAACTTTGCCACAAAATTCAATGTGGCCTTTCGGATACCTAACCGAGGTGCGGCGACCCATTTAGCACGCTCACCATCTGCAGCAATATATTTAGCTACCCATAGTATGACAGTCTCTCGCTGCTCAGCATTCCTCTGAAAAGCACTGCTCCGCACAATGTCCCATCTGAAATCAAACTCAGTTGTGTTGAGGGACCAAGAGTGACATATGGTAGTCCCATAGAGAAAGCGGCTAATGGTGGCCTGGGATATGTCTACGGAACAACCCCGGACCATAGTGGAAGTGAGAGGGTCCTGGGCTATGGGTTTTGACCGTTTGGAGATCGAACCACGGGGAGTGGAGGCATAGGAGGCGTAGAAATCCCGTACAATCTCATCACTATAAGTACCTGGGTCTCGAGCCATCCAGTCACACTTGTGAAGGTTAAACAGCCGGTGGATGTCGAGGACAGTGTGCAAACTCCCTGTGAGGACTCTACGCTCCTCTGTAACAGTTCGGGCCATCTTCGCTTTGTCATTAATCATCTTTGCATCCCGATAGATTTGTCATTGGCCCTCAACACACCATCTGTTTGGCTCACCTGCCACCGGGGTAGGGTTCTCATTCCTTGGTATGGGTACGGACTTAGAGCTAGTAGCCTCATCAGACGAGGCATCTTGTCCATTTTGGCTGGACCCTGTGGCTGACTTGGCAGTCGATCCCGAGGCACGATCAGACTTGGACCCTGAAGCATCGGCAGACTCGATCCCTGAAGAATGGGCAGACTCGGACCTTGAAGCATCGGTAGACTCAGATCCTGACGCAAACCAAGTAGCTGAACTGGAAGAAGCCCCAGTTGGTGACCCGATCAGTGTGTGCTCCTCATCAGACTGGGAGACAGTGATTACGTCGGGAATCACCTTTCGGGGGGTGCCTCTGGTAGCTCGGGGTGCAGTGGGAGAAGTCCTTATGGTGGGAGGAACGTATGCTGGATCTTGTTCTGTATCTGTGTCCTCATCGATTAATCTGAAGCTAGGGGCAACAGATTTGGACTTGCCATATTTTGAATAGGTGACTAGCTTCTTGGGTGCCATCGTACCTGTGAAAGTAGTATTAGTACCAAAAATAACTGTAAACACACTCGAAAGAACTGTAGAACTAAACACGAACAGTAACAGAGACCAAAAATAAATAAAAATTCAGACAGTGGCTACAGTGATAATCCACGGAGGGCACCTATGGTCCGTAGACTGATCTACGGTCCGTGGAACCCTTCCGTGGATCAGAGGACCAACACCATTGGTCGCAGATGGAAACCATGGATGTACAGAACGGTCCGTAGATTGATCTACGGGCCGTATTCCACATCCGTGGTTTTACACTTGATGAAATTTTCAAGGTCGTCAACCCACGAACCCAATCTACGGTCCATAGGCGGGGTATCGTGGATGTGATCTGTGCTAGGTTTTAGCCATTCTCTAATTTGAATTTCACATCTTTAGACCATGTTCAACAATATCCTAGTCTAACCATGCATTTCAACAATGGAGCATGCTAGTTTGTCATTCTCAGGATTTCGATTAATCATTTTAACAAGTATTTACGCCAAACTTTGGAACCGTAAGTCGATACTCACATTTAGACTTGTAAGTGAAAACAACAAGGCAACATAATCACTATCTATCATTCCAAGGGTAATGTAATTACCAATGTTATCATGTAATTTCATCTAACGATTACCCACGTTCAAGACCCAACTCCCGACTTTCTATAATCAATCTATGAACCAAAATTCAAAGTGAGGGGAAAGTCTATTACCTGATAAGCAACGAGGAGAGGGGTGATTGCATGACGACACTACTTAGCAATACAACAAATCATCTCTTCTTGACTAACCCAACACCGGACTTTGGAATATGGGATGAGTTGTATTCGAAAGGGAGAGGAATTTTGGGAATTATGGGGGAATGGAAGGGATGATTTAATGGGGGAGTTATAGAGTGATTTAGGGAAGTTATGGAATGGTTGAAACGGTTGGAGAGTGAATGGAGGAAAGTGGGAATGATTTGAAGTTAGGGGAATTTTAAATAAGGGGGGTTCGGGTCGGGTCAGACACAGTTAGGGTTTGGACCCACGAGACCCCGTCTACGATCCGTAAGTCCATCTACGGTCCGTAGGTCATGATCGTAGATCACACTTACACTTAGAAAAGTTTAGGGACGTACCTGGGATCTATGGACACCATCCACTGTCCGTGGATCGATCGACGGACCGTCAATGGGATCTGTACACCTCTGCACCAGACCAGCTTCTGCAGATTCTTCATGGCGTGCCTGCACATGTAGCAACCATTAGGCTATTCTTTTTACATTTTCTGGACACTTTTAAGACACGGACTCTATGCTAATTCTAGCCAACATTAAAAAATTTAAAACACCTATCTAAGTTGATACAGAGACGCAATTAAACAAAGACAACTACTAAATGGAAAACAGAAACCTATTGTTGGCTAGATTTTACATCTTGGGTTGCCTACCAAGCAGCGCTTGAGTTAATGTCGCGGCACGACGCAAGTTTCTTGAATACTAAGACTTCATCAAGATTGTAGGCCTCAATCACTTCTTGCACACTTTCTGCATTTCCGAGATAGATCTTGATTCTTTGGCCATTTACCATGAACCTTGTTCCTTCACTGTTCTCAAGCTCAACCGCTCCATGGGGGAGCAGTTTTGTGAGCAAAAATGGCCCAGTCCATTTGGACTTGAGTTTTCCTGGAAACAAGCGCAACCTAGAATTGAATAAAAGCACAAGATCACCAACCACAAATTCTCACTTTTGAATTCTTTGATCATGATACCTCTTCATCTTCTCTTTGTACAAGGCTGAACTTTCATAAGCTTTTAGGCGAAACTCATCCAGCATATTCAAGTCATTCATTCTTTGATTAGATGCAGCGCCCCAATCCAAATTTAGCTTCTTCATTGCCCACATCGCTTTATGCTCTAGTTCTACCGGTAAATGACAAGACTTCCCATATACAAGTTGGTAAGGAGACATACCTATGGGGGTCTTGTATGCAGTGCGATAGGCCCATAGAGCATCATCAAGCTTTCTTGACCAATCTGTTCTATTAGCATTCACATTCTTCACCAGAATCTGTTTGATTTCTCTGTTGGACACTTCAACTTGCCCACTCGTCTGCGGATGGTAAGGAGTGGCTACATTGTGGCGGACACCATATATCTCCAGTTGCGCCTTGAACAGTGTATTACAAAAGTGGGAACCTCCATTGCTAATAATATCCCTCGGTGTACCAAACCTGGAGAAGATATTCTTTTTCAAGAATACGGTGACAGTTTTACCTTCATTGGTGGAGAGCGCAACTGCTTCCACCCACTTTGATACATAATCAACCGCAACAAGAATATACTTCATCCCATGTGAACTCACAAATGGACCCATAAAATCAATGCCCCACACATCAAAGAACTCTATCACCAATATAGGATTCATGGGAAGCTCTTGCCTCTTCGAAATCCCTCCTTCTCTCTGGCAACGATCACAAGACTTGGCAAAATCATGAGCATCTTGGTGGATAGTAGGCCAGTAATACCTACACTGCAAAATTTTATGTGGAGTTCGAATACCACTATGGTGCCCACCAACAGGCAATGAATGACATGCTTCAAGTACACTAAACATCTCAATCTCGGGTACACAGCGACGAATAATCCCATCAGCACAACTATGATACAAGTAAGGCTCATCCCAAAAGAATTTCTTCACATCATGCATAAACTTTCTTCTTTGGTGAAAAGACAAATCCGGGGGCACAATATCGCTTGCTAAATAATTAGCAAAGTCTGGGAACCAAGGAATCAAACCATGAGAAGCAACTAATACCTGTTCATCTGGAAAAGCATCATTTATTTCAGCCCCATCACCAAGCTTTAGCATAGCCTCTTCCTCTAATCTGGATAAGTGATCGGCAACTTATTTTACGGTCCGCTTTCTAACTTTTACTACAAAATCAAACTCTTGCAGCAATAATACCCATCTAATCAACCTTGGCTTTGCATCCTTCTTTGCCATAAAATACCTCAATGCAGAATATTCAGTATGCACTATGACTTTGGTACCAAGTAAGTAGGATCAAAATTTCTCAAATGCAAAAACTACTGCAAGGAGCTCTTGTTCAGTCACAGTATAATTCTTCTGAGCTACATTTAGAGCCTTGCTAGCATAGTAAATAGGGTGAAGAATTTTCTCTCGCCTCTGTCCCAATACTATACCAAGCGCCACTCCACTCGCATCGCACATTACCTCAAACGGTTGTCCCCAATCTGGTGAAATAATGATAGGTGCAGTAACCAACTTCTCCTTCAACTCTCCAAATGCTCTTAGACAGGCCTCATCAAAATAGAACTTACAATCCTTCTCGAGCAGTTTGCACAACGGATGTGCAATTTTTGAGAAATCTTTGATGAATCTCCTATAAAAACCTGCATGCCCCAGAAAGCTCCTCACCCCTTTTACAGAGATAGGTCGGGGAAGTTTTTCTATTACTTCAACTTTCGCTTTATCTACCTCAATGCCCTTTTCAAAAATTCTATGACCAAGAACTATTCCTTCTTTCACCATAAAGTGGCACTTCTCCCAATTCAGCACTAGGTTGCAATCTTCACACCTTTTAAGTACTTAGGCCAAATGATTTAGACATCGATCAAAAGAGCCACCTACCACAGAGAAATCATCCATAAATACCTCAATAGTGTCCTCCACCATGTCAGAGAATATTGACATCATACAACGTTGGAAGGTCGCTGGAGCATTGCACAATCCAAATGGCATCCGTTTGAAGGCGAAAGTCCCATAAGGGAAAGTGAAGGTGGTCTTCCCTTGGTCCTCCGGAGCTATAGAAATCTGATTGTAGCCTGAATAACCATCAAAAAAACAATATCAACCCTTTCCAGCAAGTCTATCCAACATCTGATCCATGAATGGCATAGGGAAATGGTCTTTTTCTGTCAAAGCATTTAGCTTGCGGTAGTCCATGCAGACTCTCCATACAGTCACGGGCCACATCGGAACAATCTCGTTTCTCTCATTAGGAACCAAAGTAATCCCACCTTTCTTGGGCACACATTGAACAGGCATACCCAACTACTATCTGCAATGGGGTAGATAACTCCAGCATCCAACCACTTGATGATCTCCTTTTTAACTACCTCTTGCATTAGTGGATTTAATCTTCTCTGGTGCTCAATACTGGGCTTATGATCTGGCATGAGTTTAATTTTGTGAGAGCAAATACTGGGAGGAATCCCAATAATATCCGCAATAGTCCACCCAATAACTCGCTTAAACTTCTGTAACACAGTCACCAAGCACTATACTTGTCTCGCATTCAAATCTGCTGCAACAATGACCGGTAAAGTATTCTCTCTGCCCAAGTATTCAAACCTCAAATGCGGTGGTAGAGCCTTAAACTCCAATTTCGGTGCCTCCACATTAGATGGTCTTGCGGGTGGGGACTCGCGATTCTTCATGTCTAACTCATACTTCTTTGGTTTGGACCGATATTCACACCTATCGAGTGAAGCTATCAACTCATCATACTCTTCAATACCATCACTATCGAAATTCATCATAACTGCTGCTAGTGCCTCAACACCGAGTCGCTCTTCAATTTGCACTTATGTTCCACTCTTAACTCTGTAAGTTATGGCAGATACCATTTGGAGCTCACCACTCTGCTTCATTGATCTACAAATATTAAAAGTTCCTTCTTCATTGTTCAGTCTAAACTTAATTTGTCCCTTCTCCATATCAACCAATGCACGACCTGTGGCAAGGAATGGTCTCCCAAGGATGATGGAAACATCAAAATCAACCTCACAGTCAAGAATCACAAAATCAGCTGGAAAGATGAACGAATACACTTTTACTAACACATCATGTAGTACACCAATGGGCCTTTTCACAGTTCGATCGACCATAAGCAGTCGCATCGAAGTAGGTTTTGGATCCCCTAGACCCAACTTCTTGTAAATACACAATGGCATGAGGTTGATGCTAGCACCAAGATCGCATAATGCCTTAGCAAAGTGTGACAATCCTATAGTACATGGGATCGTGAAAGCACCAGGGTCTTCCTTCTTCTGTACAAAAGATCTTGTAGCAATAGCGCTACAATGCTGCATTCTATCATCATCTTCAAAACTCACAGACCTTTTCTTTGTGAACATATCTTTCATAAATTTCGCATAACCAGGCATTTGCTCCAAAGCTTCTATCAAAGGAAAATTTATAGAAAGATGCTTCAACATAGTAATAAACCTGCGATATTTACCATCTTCAGTCTTCTTCACTAACCTCTGTGGAAAAGGTGGTGGAGGTCTAGGTATGGGGACCACTTCCTGAGATATCTTCGCTTCTTGCTCTGTCGCAGTCTCAGACTCTTTTCTAACCTCTACCACCTCATCTTCTTTTCTAATCTCAACATTCACCACAGACGGCATAGGTGGATCTATGGTTTGCTTACCAGCTTCTCTAGTACCTGATTCCCTATTTTGAGGGGGAATATAAGGTCCAACCCGATCATTTCTATTGCCATAGTTGTTCCGGTTGTAGTTGTTGTCGCAATTGAAGTTCCCATCCCGGACATATTGACCCTCTCGATTGTAATTGTCATAGTTCTGACCTTGATTTCCTTGACCTTGGCGCCAATTTTCCGTGTTGGATCCTTGGGCGTTTAGTTGGAAACCTCCCGTCTGATCATTCACCGCATAAGCGTCCTCTTCATAGTAACACTCTTCAACTGGTGATGGCGTTCTGGTCAAGTAATTCACAGTATCTTCTCAGTACCTCCGCTCACATGCTTCAATACCAACCCTAACTCGGTCCTCATCTAGGCCATCTCCTCAAGAATATCATCTGCATATTGGTTGTTAGTAGCATGGACGACAAATGTGTTTCTCCCAGTATCCGACCTCCTAGTGCTCCATGCTTTATTGCTGCGAGAGATCTTCTCCAGTTTTTTCCAATCTGCGCATATGTGCACTCACCATATGATCCTCCAGCAGTAGTATCAAGCACTGCTTTATTGTTTCCCGTCCTGACCTCGATAGAAATATTCCTTCAGCGACTCATCATCGATACGGTGATCCGGAACACCTCTTACAAATGCAGTGAATTTGTCCCAAGAGCTACTCACAGACTCTCCAGGGAATGCTACAAAATTATTGACCCTATCTTTGTGATTTAACTTCTTGGACACTGGATAATATCTTGCCAACAACACATCCTTCAGTTGGTCCCATGTATATATGGAGTTATAGGGAAGCTCAGTGAACCATACAGCAGCATCGCCTGTCAATGATAGAGGGAACACTCGCAACCCGATGACATCCATATCCAAGTCTGGTCGATCCACACAGCTCTTGCAAGCTGCCCTAAGCTTGGCTACGTGAGCATGTGGATCTTCTGAAGGTGTTACCCGATCCAATGTTTATGCCGGAATGTGGCGACCAATCCCATGTTTATGCCGCAACATGGCAACCGATCCCATGTTTATGTCGGAATGTCGCAACCGATCCAAGTTAGTGTGTCGGAACGCAACACTCGATCCATTCAACAAACCACAATCACCATCACAATGTATATTCTCACAATCATACAACAAGAGGTCATTCATGGCATATAATTATTCAATTATCCTTATTTATGATTAGGGTGATGAATAATGCAACATTCGTATACATACAATATTATAATGAGTAATTACACACATATATCACACCAACATGAAATCACAACCATCACCTACCTCGAATCCAAGTTTAAATCCCCCAAGGCACTTGAATCTTCCCTTCCAGATTCTTCCCGCTTGTTCGTGCTCTAAAAATATATAATTAACACTAGGATCAACAATCAAAGGTCTAATTATCCGGATTATAACAAACTCAATAACCCTAGACCAACCCAATATCCTAATACCCAATTTAGTGCTTTTTCCACCTTTAGTTTCAGATCAAAACCCTTCCCTAACAATAATCACACAGGAAACAAAGATCTACAGATACAAAAACAGATTTGGGGAGTGAAAACTTTACCTTTAGCCTCAAGAATGGTGAAAAATTGTCAAGAAAACCCCTGGGGTCGTTTCTTAGTTGTCAAAGTCAAAAAGTGCAGAATAAAATGTTTTTGGGTTTTTATTTTCGACTTAAGTTGCGTCTATCCCGCCACAGCGGCCCCAACCCTCCACAGCTTCCCCGCCCTGGCGGCACTAATCCCGCTCTGGCGGCTTGCACAGAAATAGTGAGCAAACTTAAGAATTTCAAACTCCCATTTCATTACACCCCTTCATCCTATGAAATTCAGAAAATACTCGTTAACGCTAAGTTCAGTTTCAGGATATCTACTCGCTCGAATTCAATTATATAAAGTGGTATGGATTCTTTAACGTCCTAGCTATCCATTCATGTAATCAAATTTATTAATCGACATATCATTTGTTACCATATTTCCCTAGACCTCACTGACTCCGATTTCATTTAAATATGGACTAGGCTAGAAAATCTCAAGTTACTACGGAAAAGTTTTCTGACCCCAATTCTTTCTCCATTGATTTTTTCCTAACGAAGGAATCAGGTCGTTACATGTAATGACTTAATTCAACTTAAGATATTGCACATAGAAATTGAAGAGACCCAAAGACTAAATATTGGTAAGTAAGCCATGTAAGAAACTAACAAGGAAAGGTTAACAGAAATATAGACTTCTTTACGAAAAGAAAGGGGAAAACTTGACTGTGCAAACCTGGCACTAAAAAATCATGATAATGAAAATACTTAAATAAGAGTAGAGATGGATGATTGCAAGCTAAGCGCGTCAAAATCTGCAATAACCTGATAAGAGGTTCCGAAGAGGGATAAGAACTGCCGAAAGAAGCTTGGAGCTTAGGAAAAATAAAAGAACAAGCATTTCAGTTGTTTTTGTTTTTCCAAGCTCCAAGCATATTTAAGCACTTCTTCTCTCTCTTTAAACCCTCCAAGGAGGTTTTTATAGATACGGTGCAATTAACTTGCAAGTCTCCATCTCTGCCCTAATTTCAACATTTTTATTCTCATGGTTTTTCACTATCAGGTTTGAAAGTTCAACATGGCCACTTGCTTTCTGTATAAAAATTTCGATATTTTTTAGACTTTTTGTGCTAGAGTCTTTTATGGACATGTTATGCTTATTTAGACTTTTAATCTTCTCCCTTTCCATCCACATCATTTTAAGCACCATTAAGTCATTATTGAACTTCATTGCAGCTAACATTGCTTTTTAGTGGACCCAGTCTTTTCACACCTTCATCTACCTTTCTGAATCCTTTATTTGATGGAGAAAATTAAGAATCATCTCATCCATTTGTCTGTGGACTTGATTCGAATTATCATCAAGATTCAAATCACAAAGCTTACCTGAGATGGAGCATACCATTTCTTAGTTTTCCAGATTCTGAGAATCGTCAAACTTCCCAACTTTAAGGTCAAACCTAGATGTACTTCCACTTAGCAGATCTACACTAGGGAACAAGGACAATATTAGAATCAATTTTGAAGTAGGGGCAGATCCACATAGAGCCTTTCAGATGCTTTAGTACCCATCATGCATTCAAGATATAGGGATGAACCTATCATAAAATTTAATAGCTTAAGATCACATTTTATTACGGATTGGGATATAACATTTCTATCTATGAAATTTAAATTGGTGGTGTGCATGTGATGATAATAAATTTCAGTTTTTACCTTTGATGGGATCTGTTCTTCTCTCTTTCATAACAACAGTGGAATTTACAAGCACCTAAAAATGTTCTCCACTGTAGAAGAAATTTTCATAAAGAAATGTATTTTACATGAATTCAGATTAAAGAAGAAGACTTACAACTTAGTGATTATCGTCGTTTCTAAATGTTGAGTTTTACAGGTGCTCTCAAGTGTATAATTTTAGATTTCTCAAACGTTTGTTATATACTAGGTTAAAGTGATGGGTTTGATTCTGTAAATCTAAGAATAATTTTAAATTACCTACACAATTTTTTTTACTAGTATGATTTATTTATATATAGACCCTATATGAAAAAATTAAAAAAAATTATAAATAGCTTACGACTTATGTATTTATGGGTCGTTTGATAATCATACTAAATTATCATGGAATTATTGTTGTTTAAATTAAAATTTCTAGGCTAACTTGAGAAATGGGATAGAAAAACTTAAGTTGGATGCAATAAGATGAGATATCCCAAAACTAAATGTGTGATAGAATTATACTATATATGATAGATGATATATATTTATTTCAAAGACATATCTATAACATTTATCACATGTAGTATATATGATATTATGAACTTAATTCATTATCTCGCATACCAAATGACCCCTTAAATTATAGGGAAAGTTAATATGGGAGACGGAGAATTATGGAAGGAAAATCCGAAGCAAATTGGAAATACATGCATAGTTATATGACATGTTTGTGGATTTAATTTTACTTTGTTATTGGGATAGAGATATTGATAAGTATGATTCCAAAAATTTATATAATTTTGGCTTAGTTATCTAAATAGCCTCATATACTAAAGTGTGTTAGGGATGGACCATATATTTTTAAAATCAAATATTTACCTCTTATATTAGACACCTATATTTATAACCCTATAATGTTATCGTAAAAATTTTAAATTTTATAACCAACAATTAATATTCATAGAAAATGTTTTGTTGAAAAATAAGTTTGTTTCTAACTTATTTTCTCATGTTTGGTTGGTGAGTGAAAAATAGTTTTCGTAAAATATTTTCTAGTGTATGATTGGTGAATGAAAAATAATTTTTTAGAAAAATATCTTTTAAATTTGGCTAGAAAATAGAAAATACATTTTAGAAAAAATAGTTCAGAGTTGAAAATCATCACCGATAGTAGATCTGGCACCTGATCTTGATACTCGATCTGAAACCTGACACCTACTCCTGACACAGGACCCAACATTTTACCAGAACCCATCCCTGACCATGACCTGAATAAGCACATGATCTGATGACCCAACCGAGGACCTAACCGCACTAGAGACCCAACTTTCTAACATTAATATGACCCTGGAAATTTACCCTGAACCTGACCACGACTTCGACCTAAGACTCGACCTCTACCTTAAAATCAAACCTGACACTTGACCCTGAGACTCGTCCCCAACCCCGACCACGAACCGACCTCGGAACGTGACTTGAAATCTGACCTCAAGACTTGACCACCCCAAAAATTCGTAAGCTAAACTATAGCTAAAATGTGAGGGAAAATATCAAGGAAAAAGGGTTAGAATCAAGGAAGGAGGGTGCTCTAAGGCAGCCACCTTTGGTGTAGGCACTGCCTCACCTACCACGCCCATCACCACGACTCGTTGGAAGGCTCATGGAGGGCTAGGCAGTAGCCTTGCCAAATCTGCCAAAAACAGCCTTCCCTCTTCACGAGCCACTTCACGACTCATGGTCATGACCACGGCTAGTAGGAAGGATCATGGAGGGGAGTTGGTGGTGTGATGGGTGAGAGAAGTGGCTAAGCCACTGCCTCAAGGTCCACGAGAGGGACAACGGCTCGTGACCTTGACCATGACTCGTGGAGCCCCTTGTGAAGATACCTTGGGCTTGTGAGATAAGGGCACATGTTTCCCAAGCCACTGCCTTAAGTCCACGAGTGGGACCACAGCCCGTGGTCATGACCACAGCTCGTGGGGCCTCTCGTGGCACTTGGGCAACTTATTTTAAGTGAGGGTTATTTTGGATATTTTCTTTTTGAGTCCTATCAAAGTGAGGTCGTTTTGTATTATTTTTATACAACTATATAAGTCTTTTTAAGTCGAAATACACCCATTTACTCCATTAATTCCCAACACCCAAATCAAAATCACAAAGTACATCTTCTACAAAATTTCTCTCTCTAGAACTCAAGGAAGAAGAAGAGTAGAATTGGAGCTAAGGCTTGAAGAAACAAGGCTTTTCCACTCAATTTCTTTGAAGAATTATAACTAAGGTATGGTAGTCCTTCATCCTTGGATAATCTCCATCCAAGGAGTCCATCCAAATTCAATTTCAAAACTAGTGATTTCCCCAAAGTTAGGATTGACTTCAATCTTGTGGGTTCTTTCCAAAAACGTGTTTAATGGTTGATTTATGATGGATTATGGTTGAATTGATGATTTATTGTTAATTTATGATGAATTGCCCCCAAAACCCATGAATTCCCCTATTTTCCCAAATTGGATCTAAAAGTGTGGATGAATGGTAGAACGAATAGTATTGTGAAATTATGCCTATAGTGATGATGGTAATTTAATTATGTTATCATTCATGTATAATGTAGTAATTTTAGATATGTTGATTGAATGTGATCTATGGTCCATAAAGGGAAATTTATGAGAATTATGCATGATTATGGAGTTTTATGTATATGCTTTATCTAGGGAAAATACATAAAAAAAAAATCTAAACTTGGCACAAAAACTTACTTTAGTACTTAAACAACACGGGCGTTTAAATACCCCCCTTAACATCTTTGAAGTGATTTTTTTCCACCCTGAGACTATAACACCACTCTCACCCGCCACAACATAGCCACGTAAGCGCCACATCATAACCATGTAGGCACCATGTCATAATTTTTATTTCTTTTTTACTTATTCACTATTTTTTCTTAAACACTTTTGAAAATTAATTATATCAATTGATTAATTTTTCCATTAATTTATAAATGCATACCCCACCTCTCTATTTCTTCTTCCTTGTTCACCATTATTCCAACCTTCCATACTTTCTTTTCTTCTTCTTCACTATTCAACAATTTTTTAAGTCACTTTAAAGAAGAAAATTCACCAATATTCACATTATCTTCTTTGAACCTTCCCAACGAATTTACCCACTTGGAGAATGGATTTTTTTGAAAGCCAATATTTTCTTGATAACTCAAATAAAAAATGAAGATTGCATAAGAAAGTTTGTCCAAAAAAATATAAATTTTATGAGAAATGTTTGAATAGATCTAGAAATCAAAATGGGTCACTCAAAATTTAAGAAAGTTTACATTTGCCAAATCGACACCAATAATACAGAGTGAAATCGACGTCAATAAAATGAGATGGGTATTAAATTTTACGGATTAGTAAAAGACTAGTGAAATGAAAATAGTGGATAGAGGTGAGGATGAAGATGGAGGAGGAGATGTTTCAATGGAGAAAGATGTGTATTGAGGAAGACTACAAAATGAAAAGAAAAAAAAAATTAAAAGGGGACCCACTAATTTCATTTACCTCTTATTAAGAAAATTTACATATTTTAAAGATTTAATATATATAAAAACTATTTAAATAATTTGTTAAATATAGGCCAATAAAAAAAGGCCATGTGTAGGGCTTTAAAAATTCAGCTTTTTTTTTCTCTGTTTTCACGCACTTTCAGGAGAGTGCACTCACTCTCTCTGCCACATCATCCCTTAGGGGTGTTTTAATCACTTCAAAGATATTTAGGGGGGTATTTAAACACCCGTGTAGTTTAAGTACTAAAGTAAGTTTTCGTGCCAAGTTCAAGGGGTTTTTATGTATTTTCCCTATCTATTTTTATGTCATGGTTATTTTTTTGGGAAAATTACGCGGTTAAACAAACTTATACTACTTAATTACTCATCATAGCTATAGTTTGGTATAATTACCACTCATGACTAACATTATACATTAATTACACGGGCTGACTTCGAGTTTGTATAATTAGCTACATTTGTATATGTATAATTCGCCAGAATATACAAATACATATTTATAATATACAATTATCTAACCTATATACATATACAATTCACCTCTCTCCCACTCTCTTCCCTCTCTCCTCCCTCTCCCAATCTCGCTCGCCTCTCTCCTCCCTCTCCCAGTCTTGCTTGCCATATATACAAATGCATATGTATAATATACAATTATCTAACCTATATACATATACAATTAACCTCTCTCCCACTCTCTGCCCTCTCTCCTCCCTCTCCCAATCTCGCTCGCCTCTCTCCTCCCTCTCCCAATCTCGCTTGCCATATATACAAATAAATATGTATAATATACAATTATCTAACTTATATACATATACAATTCACCTTTCTCCCACTCTCCCCTCTGTCTCGCCTCTCTCCTCTCTCTCCCAGTCTCGCTCGCCTCTCTCATCCCTATAACATGTAGCTACGAATTGTAATTATCAAACTATAGCTATGAAGAGTAATTGGGCTATTTTTGAGTGGCTATATGTGAAAGTTCCCCTATTTTTTTTCATCCATAATTTTGTTAGTATTCTAAATTTTAAATTAAAGTAGAATTCATTGTTGAGTAAGGTTATAGACTTGCAAGTCATTTATTTTTTAGTTAAACTTGATAAATTATCTTTTTGTCAAATATTTCAAAAAAAATTGACACTTTATTTATAATATTAATCTTTTTGTCAAACATGCATTTCATCATGTTCATAGAAATCTTGTACTTTTCGTTTTTTATGATTAATTCAATTGAAATATACGTATTTGAAAAATATAAATCTATTATTTTTTCATAATATTAATTAAGAACATATGTTTACTAATTAATATATTTTCAAAAGACAATACATATATTAAATATTTAATTTAATATCATTTGTAAAATTTATTATTTGTCTAATATAAATTTTGAATAAATAACTTTTATTTTTAAAATTTAATATAATTTTATTACTGCAATTATACATTCAAAATAGTACACCAATTTTAATTATCAAAGTGTTTTTCCAAACAATCCTAAATATTTCTTCAATTTGACCAACCACCCTATTATCTTTTGGAATTTAAAAATCCTGTAATAATTTAATGTCATAAAGCTCAATGCAGAAGGTACGACCTATTAACTCCCAAGAAAGAATTTCCCCTTTCTTAAATTAGACCAACCCATCTTATTATTTTTTGAAACTTCCTATTCCAAAATACTTTAATGTCATAGACCCCAATGCACAATGTACAACATCTCAAAGCCACAATAAGCACTAATTCTACATTGCCTCCTCAAATTTTGTATTTTTTGTCCTACTCGGTGTTCAGAATCAAAATTGCAGCTTGACTAATTCAAATTCATTCTACGGAGTCCGTTCGAAAATGACGGTCTCAACAAGATTTTCGTTATATTCAAAGGTCAAATTCGAAAGCACTGATTAAATATAAACTCAAAAACTATAGTTAAAAATGAAATAGCTCTATCAATACGACACACAACACAACCTTGGTCTCATCAAAATTTGTTAATATATCTTGTTCATTTTTTCAGTCAAAAAAAGAAAAAGAAAAAGAAAAAGAAGATTCTAAAAAGTTTGATAATTCCAATTATATAAAACAATCCTCATTTTTTAAGCCCTCAACTTGACTTGATTATGTCTCGGTCATCGTCTCCTTCCTAGCAGGTAGCAGGGGGCTTGCTTGCTTGCCCCTTTCATTCCCAAATCCATAAACCCACCGTTAATGGTCAAAATTCCCATTTGAACAAGAACAAATTTGTTAGAAAAATGGGTAATCAGTGCACTAAACCCAAGAACCAGAGCCGACCATCTCCGGCGAAACCAGAAAGTGATGTGGTTTCACCAGATCTAAGCTCATATCAATCAGCATGTGAAGAAGATCCAGAACTTGGACGGTTTGATTCTGCTCTTCAAGCAAGAACATCTTTAGCTCTCAATTCTATAGCTGTTAACTCCGACTATAATTCCCTTTCTCTTGAGTCTTTACGTGATGTTACTCTATGCTTCTTAGATATGAACCAAGGTGTTGTCAATTTCATTCTTGAAAGCAAAAAAGATATATGGAAAGACCCAGATATATTTGATCTTGTTAAGGATTATCTTGACAGTAGTATTCACATTATGAACTTCTGTTCTTCTCTTGATGACTCTCTTGAACGTGCTCGTAATAGTCAGTCTATAATTCAAGTAGCACTCACAAAGTTTGAGAATGAGATCAATGGAAATCAAGGGGATTCAGAGCTTCTCTTTACAGAAACTTTACAACAATTGAAGAGTTTTAAGGCTGCTGGTGACCCTTTTACTGCTAAGTTTTTCTCATCATTTCAGGCAGTTTATACGCACCAAAATGCTTTGTTGACCAAACTCAAGTCAAAAATGAGTAAACTTGATAAGAAGTTGAGCAGAGTCCAGACTTGGAAGAGAGTGTCCAATATAATTTTTGCTACTGTGTTTGTTTCTGCTATAATTTGCTCAATTGTTGCTGCAGCTGTCACAGCACCACCAATGGTGACAGCATTAGCAGCTGCAGCCTCAGTGCCCTTGGGGACAGTGGGGAAATGGATCAATTCCATGTGGAAGAAGTATGAGGATGAGTTGAAGAGGGATAGGGAGATATTGAATTCAATGGAGGCTGGTAATTTTCTTGTGATTCAAGACTTGGTAAATATTCAGGTTTTGGTGGATAAATTGCAGATAATTTTTGAGGGGTTGTTGCATAGTGCAAATTTTGCAATCAACGCAGCTGATGCAGTCACCAGTGCAATGGAAGAGGTCAAGAAGAATGTGAATGGCTTTTCAGAAACCATTGAGGTTTTGAGTGACCATGCTAAAAAATGTAGCCAGGATATTAGGATGGCACGAACTGTGATCTTGCGCAGGATTGTCAGTCAACCCAGTAGCTCGAATCAGGGCTCTGGTATGTTCTTTGACTGACAGTAACTATCTTGCTGATTTGTCTTTCTTTCATATACCATGTACCATTGTAAAAAGTTGGTCCTAACTATGTTCAGTTGGGTCTGTTGGTTTGAAATTTCTGACCCCTGCAGAAAATTAAGTTATAGTCCTCAATTTGTTAGTCTATCTCTTTTGACTTTCTGTTATCAATTGAGTTACTCTATATAGTTGATGACATTGAATCTATAAAAGAAGAAATTTACATCCATTAAGGGATGTAATATACTGTTATCTAGTTGATAATTAGCTGATTGGTTAATATGATGCTTTGTCTCTTCTTTCCTTCATCTTTTTCTTTTCTTTAAAGGTAATATACTGTTATCTAGTTGATAATTAGCTGATTGGTTAATATGATGCTTTGTCTCTTCTTTCCTTCATCTTTTTCTTTTCTTTAAAGGTTATAACAGTTGGAAATAACTCGCAAAGTGGTATTTGTGCCATTTGTGTAAAAGATTGTCAGTTTAATTTTTAGTAGAACTACGTGGAAGTTCATTAAGTGCATTAAGGAGTTCTAAAGTTGATTACAAATCCTATGTTATTGAAGTCCATCTCTGCCATGGAGGGCTACATTTTAGCAATGCTGCAGCATTTTGTTGCTCGTCTTAATCAAGGAATATTCTTTATGGTTCATTATCAATATTGGTGAAGTCCTCGCTTAGTATATCAGAATAAAGCCCTTATATCATAACGGATAGTGATTCTGAGTCGAACAAGCTTTTGAATGATACTATTGTTTCTTGCTGAATGCATTAAGCTTTGAGACCTTAATGTGTTTAGATTTCTCCATTCACACTTATGGGTGGGCTTCATCTGGTATGAAGTTCACTTTCATAAAGATGCTACCTCAAATTCCTTGATCCACTAGAAACTTTGGCTACATACATGTAAAAGTACAACTTGGTACTCTTTGCATTCCTATTAGGATGATAATCTTTTCAAAGTTTCATTAAATAACTTTTTGACTTGGCAATTTAACTTATTTTTAATTTACTAAATTAATGGTCATTTCCAAAGAGAAGCTGATTAAATGCTGGACAAATACAACTATATATAAAGATTTGTGTTTAACAAACCTTCAGTCATGTGTGCTCTCAAATTTGTGCACAGCATATGCTGCTGCCAAAGCCCTTTTTTCATCTTTAACAGTATCTCTTAAGCTGATGGTACTTCCGAAGAGCAGTATTTCATAGTTGATTAACTGTTGGACGAACTACAACTTAATCTTGAATGATTAAGATTAAACCCACAAACATTAGGCTGTATGTGCTAACAACTTTGTGCAGGAGCATATGTTGCTGCGAAAGACCTTTCACCTCATAAGACAGTTCCTTGTGGAACTCTATTAAGTTGATGTATATTGTAGTGCTAGAAATCATGGAAATCACCAGGTGAATTCTTGTATCTTACACATTTCAGCTGTACCTATATCAAATCATGCATACCTTGCATAGTTTTCTTTTTCTTCTTTCGTTTTGTTTGTTTTGTCATGTCTACCTTTTGTTTGGAGGGTCTGTTGGTGAATGGAGGTTTTCCTTTTCTCCCTGGAATGTTTGTGGGCTGGGGGAAGCTTTTCGGTTCTTTCAAGGTCTAGGTAAGGTGGTCTGGAGCAGATGACCAAATCCTTGACATGTGAAATGTCAGCTTTAAGATCCTTTATAACCTTATCGGTTTCATTTACAGGGATATTATGGGAAAAATGATCTATCAGAGTTAACTTTATTCATCTCAATTTGCTAGCTTGTACCTGCCTGATTGTCTTCTTGGTTTAGGATGTTTGTCAAACTGCACGATGTCAAACAGTTGTATTAAGTCAGTAATGGTGGAAAAAAGTGCATTCTATTTTTATTTTAAATATTGTTCAGTAGTTAAAGAAAAATTCTTCAGTACCTGACTGATTTGGCATTCTTATGTTTCCTTCTGAGTCGGGGATAAAAGTACTATTTTCAACCTAATAATTGTTGATTGTTTCTTGGTTATTCTTTGTTCCTCCATATTCGGTGATGATTTATAGGATCTTGTTTCTGCATCCTGTTTCCTTTCTATAACTGAGACATGTGTAATTCTTTTTTTTTGTTATATCACCAATTCAACCTTTACTATTGATCGTCTTCCTTTGACGAACTCTCTTGTCACTACTGGTGAGTACTGTTCTTTAATTTGCAGCATAATGCAAGGGTATATATGTTTAAGTTTCACCAGCATGATAGTTGTTTCCACTTTCCACTGCATCCACATATTCAGTTTTGGTATGGGTCCTTGGGATGTCACCTGATATGTGTGCGCAAATGCTATTATCTGTAACATAGTCTAGCTAAAATAGTAGTGTACTCTTTTCTGTTTTCCCAAGTTTGCAAGCTTGGTCTTTTGTTTTTTATCTCTCTTGTACTGACAAATGTGTGCGCAAATGCTATTATCTATAGTAGTGTTTCTCATTTATTTTTAAGTTTTGTTGGAAATTCCGTTGAAGCTCTGGGCCAAATTTCCGTAATATCACGACCTTGTACTTAATTTTCGTGTTTCTTTCCCATCTGAAACTCAAGAAAGAGGAAACCAACTTGAGTGCAGAAACTTCAGAAAGATCAACTTTAGTTGATGTGCTTTTTTACATTTTTAGAAACCCAACAAATATATACACATGTTATAGATCAATCTATGCTTAGTTCCGAGGCTCCAAATCAGTGATCCATTTTCTTGGGGATCTAATTTTACACTAAATAAGAAAGTGAATATATGGTAACATGATGTTTCTTAACACTCTCCCTCAAGTTGGAGAATGAATATCATGAAGTCCCAACTTGTTGCATAGTGTCACAAACTTATCCTTTCCCAATGCCTCTGCAAGTAAATCTGTAAACTGAAAGCGTGTAACCTACATATGATTGAGTATTCATTCTAACTTGCAACTTTTCTTGAACTATGACAATCTATCTAAATATGTTATGTATGTTCATGGAAGACAAGATTTGCTGCAATATGCAAGTAGTTTGATTAACACAGTTTAATCTGTATAGGAGTTACTTGTGGGACTTACAAAAATTGTAAAATGTAGTGCAACCATGTGAGCCCTAGGCATGTGTTAACCATAGCTCAATATTATGCTTCTGGTGGTGCTCTTGAAAAATTTGACTGTTAAAAAAACAACAACATTGTCATGACTCTAACTCATCGTGAGTGACACCAACACTAATCTTTCGGAGCAACTACCTACTCAAACTCTTACCCATCAAACCATTTAAAAATCAAGTCATGACATAAAACACTAGGAAAACAGTTTAAAAATAACTAAAAGGTTGAGTTTTCATAAATTCCACCGGTCAACCAATAATAGATGCGGAGTAAACTCCCTAAAACCTGAAAGTCATAGTACAAAAACATATAGCAGTCTAAGACGGGGGATGCAACCCTAAAAATAAAGAAGGAAAACATAAGTCCATAATGTCTGAGTCTGAATAATGGATTATGAAGGAAAAGAGGAATCCGTAGCAGCCTGGAGAAAGTGGCTCACCCTTGGATTCAGATAGCAGAGGTCTCACATTTGAGGTCACGAAGCAGCCGCCTGAAGGTGTCCTCTACTCAACAAAGAAAGAGCAAGTGCAATATTAATACACAACCACAATGTATTGTTAGGATCATCGGCTAGTTCCAGTATACGAAATATGGACAGACAGCCACAACTCAGTAAGCATATGATGCACAATTACAACACATGTACAACATAGTCCAGAAGTGATATGCACAACAACATGAATCATTATAACAGAACAAGTCAGTCTAGTTCTCTCATGGAACCCACTGATATAAATTGTTAATGATGGTATCCGATCCCAACTTAGTATACCACTGTGGTAGCCGTTTCCAAGTTAGTTTATTGACGTGGTACTCGTTCCCATTGTACTGGCGTAGTACCCATTCCAGATGTTAGTATACATGTTAGTATACTGACATGGTACCCCTACTAAATGTTCGTGTAGTAGTGTGGTACCCGTTTCAACTGTTAGTGTACCGGTGTGGTACTCGATCCCAATCATTAGCACACAACACAATCACAACCACAATGAATCACAATCACACATGTATATTTGTGTACCACATTTATTACAAGCGGTTGACAACATCTTACATTAACATTATGTCCTTCCAACTTCCCTAATCATATATCAAGAATGCATTACCAGCGACGCAATTAACAAGCATATATTACATATATGCTAAAACAATAATCATCACCTACCTCAAATTAAGCCCGAAAAATTCTAAAAAATTGAAGCTTTCCCTGTGTCATGAATCGACTTGTTCTTGATCTAAACCATGATAAAAACACAATAATCAATCAAAGATGGCCTAATAATATTCAAATTGTAACCAAATCCTAACCCCATGCCATTTCAATGATCATTCTACCCAACAAAGGTTCTTTCCATCATTAATTCAACTTAAATCATTCCCCAAGATTAAACAACCTAGATTCTAAGGGTTAAGAATCAAAATACAAGTTGGGGAAGTAATTGACTTACCTTTATCGAAGAATTTGGTGAAAAAATGGAAGGAAACTGCCCTAATCGCTATTCATTCCAAGAACGAAGTTGCACAAAATAAGAGGTTTTTGGGACTTTTCTGCTCAAAACTCTCGCTATTGCAGGAATTAATTCATTCCTCTATAGAGACATGACACCTGTTATAGAGGCTTGCATGGAAACTCGTAAATCTTTCCCCAAGCCCTTATGTCGCAACACACGTTTGAATCTTGATGCTCTAAACCACCCTCTTCACGTCAAGTTCGATTTCGATTCTGGGAGTTTTACTCACCCGAATTCAATTATGAAAATATCTATGGATTCCTTAATGTCTTAGCTACTAAGAAACACGATCCAAGCTTAGAAATACCACCTCACCCATTCCCGTATTTCCCTAGACCCTGCATCACTCAAATTTCGTCAATGTCTGGCCTTGCCTAAAATGTGTCGGTCGCTACTCAAAAAGTTTTTTGGCTCAATTCTTTCACCATTGGCCTCCCCATAACAACCAAAAGGGGTCGTTACAATAGATATCAATTTACCCATAGTTCGTCCCCAAGTGATCAAACAAGAAAAATTAGCCTAACACCCCACCTTTCTCTGAGATACGCATCTGAATGATCATAGATTCCAAAGCCTGAACCTCTCTAGCTAAGGGTCGCTTGGACACCCCCAAGCAAGCCAAACTGCTGTCTTCTGGATCAATGCATCTGCCACCACATTGGCCTTACCTAGATGGTACTGGATGGTCACATCGTAGTCTTTTAACAACTCCATACATTTTATTTGTCTCAAGTTTATATCCTTTTGGGTGAACACATGTTGTAGACTACGATGATCGATGAACTCCTCACACTTGACCCCATAAAGATAATGTTATCAGATCTTAAGATTAAAGACTACCACTGAAACTCTAAATCATGAGTTGAGTAGTTTCTCTCATGGATCTTCAACTGCCTTGAAACATATGCTATGAAATTCCTGTCCTACATCAATACAACACCTAAAACCCGAATATGAAGGATCATAATAAGCAATGAAATCCTTACCTTCAACCGGTAATGTAGAGATTGGGGCGGTAGTCAAAAGTATCTTAAGCTTTTAAAATCTCTCCTCCCACTAATCGGACCATATAATAGGCACCTCTTTCTGAGTCAATCTAGCCAGGTGAGTAGCAATACAAATGAAGTTCTTGATGAATCAACGGTAATAGCTAGCAAGACCCACAAAGCTCCTAACCTCTGTCACAGAGTTAGGCGGACCTAATTCTTAACTACCTCAATATTTTGGGGATCTACCATCACCCCTTCTTTCGAAACCACATATCCTAGAAAGGCCACCGAAGTCAGGCAAAGTTCGCACTTTGAGAACTTGGCAGGCAATTTCTACTTTTCCCAAATATCTATAACAATAGAAAGGTACTCTGCATAATCCTCCTTACTTTTGGAATAGATAAAAATATCATATATAAATATAATCACAAAAGAATTCAAGTGAGGCTTAAAGACCCCATTCATCAAGATTATAAAGGTTGTTGGTGTCTTAGTTAACCCGAAGTTCATTACCAAGAAACCATAATGCCCATATCAAGTCTTGAAGGCTATCTTAGGTATGTCTTCTGGTCTTATCTTTAGTTGATGATATCCATACCGCAAATAGAATTTAGAGAACACAGAAGCATCATGCAACTGGTCGAACATCTCATCTATGCAAGGTAAGGGATACTTATTGTGAATAGTGACAATGTTCAACTACCAGTATTCTATGCACATCCTCATACTACCATCCTTTTTCTTTACAAACAATACCGGAGTACCCCAAGGCGATGCACTAGGACGAAAACCCCCCTGATATAAAAACTCTTGAAGCTGAGCCTTGAGTTTTCTCAATTCTACCAGAGCCATGCTGTAGAGAGGGATATAGATTGGACGAGTGCTCGACTCCAAATTTATGCAAAAATGAATATTCCTATAGGAAGGAATACCCATAAAATCTATAGGGACACCTCTGGAAAATCTGAAACTATGGGAATTGACTCAATGGAAGGGGACTCTACACTAACATCCTAGAGATGATTTAAGTAGGCTAGACAAACTGTCCCCACCAGCCTTCTCACATGAATGTAGGATATGATATTTACTTGCTTAGGCTTGTACAAACCTTCCCACTCTAGTTTATCCCTACTCAGAATCTCTAGAGTTGCTATCTTAGAATTATAGCACAAAACAGTATGGTAAGGAGACAATCAAGTCATACCCAAAATCACATCAAAATCCACCATATCCAAAATAACAAAATCAACCCAAGTCAGCAGACCCATAAACATCACGGAACAAGAACGGTACATATGGGTTACTAAATTAGACTCTCAAACTGGGGTAGCAACATAAATAGGAGAATCAAGCATATCACAAGTGAAGTCAAGTCCCAAAGCAAGGCTAACATATACATATGAATAAGTGGGACCCAGATAGAACAAAACAGAAGTCATTGGTCACAGAAAAGAATAGTACCTGTTATCATAGAGTTCGATGCCTCAAACTCTAGCCATCCTAGAAAGACGTAACACTGAGCTCTATCATCATTTTATGCAAACCCTCTACCTGGATTTGTTGCTCCTCTCCGATCATTACCATTTCCTCGGCCCCCTTAGCCTCCTTAGTTATTATCATGTCCACCCTGTGGACGTTCTCTACTATAACTATCTCCACCTGCAGGAACCATGGCTCGAGCCTGCGGTTGTACTAGTTTACCTATCAGGGATAAGGACATTCCCTCTTATAGTTGCCCATCTCACTACTAGTGAAATGTGTTAGGTCAATAAAAGGCCTTCTCATTGAGGAATAAGAGGATCCTCGGCCACCCTGAGTTAGAGACTATTGTGTGACTCCTTAATAGACACCCGTAGAAGTAAGCAAGGTTGACTGAATTGAATGGGCTGAATACGTTTGCTGACCATAATACTTTGAATATGAACCACTATAGTTTCCTGATGAGTGGTAGATTTACACTCATTTGAGGCATATTTAGTTCAATAATTTGTGTCCTCAATGCCTAATTATGTCCTATTCTAATGATATTTTTAATGATTTGCAGCTATGAAAGCTACCTGACAAGGCAAGGATGAATGCTTGAAAGAATGACAAAAAACATGAAAAAAAGTGTAAATTCCACATTGTTGATCGCCTAACAAGAAAGGCGGATCGTCCAAGTGGCATGACCTCTCCCAAAATGAGAGTGGACAACAATTGAATTAATTGAGGCAGGTCAGCAAACTCAAAGAGGAACGACGACTCACCGAATGCAAAGAGTGAACAAGATGACCATCACTAAAGTTGACGGTACTTGGAGAAAAAGTAAAGGCTTTGTAACACCCCAGAAATTAGTAGGCTAAACTAGAGCTAAATATGAGAGTTAGAGTCATGAAATTAGCCTATGGCCAAGGGTAAGAGGGAAAGAGCCAAATGAAAAGGGCCAAGGCTGCCCAAAATTCCCAAAGCACTGCCCACCATGCCACATGCTTCACACTCTTGGTGGTGAGGCAGTAGCCTCCGCAAGGCTGCCCAACATTGACTCATCTCCATGAGCCACTTCACGGCCAGTGGTGAAGACCACGGCTCGTGGTGATGCCTTCACCACTTGAGAGGCCAAGTCATGATGTAAAGCCACTTCCTCAAGGCCCACGACTCGTGGAGCCCCTCGTGAAGATGCCTTGGGCTTGTGGGCTAAAGGAACTTGTTGCCTAGCCACTGCCTCAAGGTCCACGAAGGGGACCACGGCTCGTGGTCATGACCACGGCTCGTGGGGCCTCTCGTGGTCCCTAGGCAGGTCGCTTAATGTGAAGGGTGTTTTAGGTGATTCCAATTTTAATCCAATTAAAGTGAAGTCATTTTGAATAAGTTTAGGGTCACTATATAAGTCATTTTTACTCAAAAATCAACCTATTCAACTCGTTATTTCCAAAACCCAAATCAATTTCCAAAGTTCATCTCCTTCAAAATTCTCTCTCTAGTAAACTCAAATTAGAAGAAGAAGATTCAACTAGGGTTTCAAAAGAAGGGTTTTACAAATCAATTTCTTTGGGCATTGTGATCAAGGTATGGTGGTTTTCATCCATGGGTAGCTTCCACCCATGGAGTCCTCTCAAAACCTTCAATTTCAAGTTACAGAAATCCCCAAATTTCTAGGTTTGATTCTAAAGTTATGGGTTCCTTTCTAACTTGCTTTTATGAATGAATTGAGTTATATTAAGCATGAATTAATGATTTCTTATGAATTTTATGATGCATCCTCAAGAACCCATGCACTTCCCCATGTTTCTCAAAGTTGATGATATAATGTGGGTCTTTGTTGATGAAAGAGGATTTGTATGAAATTGTCACGACCTGAGCCTACACCTTGGCCGTGGCCAACACTCGAGAACCATTGCTGGTCCCCAAGTGAACCCTCATCCTGGCTGACTACAAGCGGAAGACTAACTTAAGCATACAAAGCTTAAAACAGAATAAAATTCATTGAAACTCAAATAATTAACTAAGAATATAATTGTATATTCAACTAGCCAAAACTAGGCAACTCAAGTCTTTAAAATATTTAACAAGATAAATGAAACAGACTTCTGAAACTCTACTGTCTATATATGAAGCCTCTAACTAACAAAGATGGAAGTCGGGACAAAACCCACGACATCCTAACAACTGATATATCTGAAAGTACAAGTGGAACCCTCCAGAAGTAAGGAGGCCCACCATAGCTAACTCTAACTCCATGTGGTATCAACAAAGCTCTTGTTGATGACCCTCAATACCTATATTTGCATCATAAAATGATGCAGGCCAAATGACTCAGTACGTGGAATGTACGAGCATGTAAGAGGAATTTTAAAGCATAAACATAGGCTTGAACTTGATAAAAAGGAAACATACTTACCTATCCTGAACTCACTCAACTCAACTCAAAGATAAGATAAGATACTCAACTCAAAGGTACTCAACTCATGATACTCAAGGATAAAGCAACAATAAAAGATGCAATATATGGAAAGCTTTTAAAAAAGTAGTTAGCAACTCAATGTATTGAAGAATACAATAATAACTCAGTTTGTATATATAAAAATACAATATAACTCTGTGGGATTTTCTCTTACCGACAACCATCACTATGAGCTTTGTGATGATACAACGTCTCGCCTACGCTGCCAGAATTGTCTTGTACTTTACCGGGGTATAGAACCTATCAACTAAGTGGATCCACTAGTCTATTCTAAAAGAATTAAGGAATCATCTAAAAAGTATTACCCTTTCTACCCACGGTGGCTACATGGTTTATGGGGGCTGTGAGTTGTTTGAACTCTTCCCCATATCGATGCTCAATATTACTACCAAAATATACTAGCTCATATGTTTTAAAACATAATTCTTTCTGTGTTTTGAGATTATTACTCAAAAATCTTTTTCTTAAAAGAGATGGTACATAAACTGCTCAAAACTCTTTTGGAAATCTCAGTTTCCTCTCATCTTAAATGTAAAAACATTTACTCTTGGGAATAATTAGTTCCCTTATACTTATACTTGAAACTCTTTCTCAAAAATATTTCAAAATCATATTATAATATGATCATTGATGACTCGGGAAGTCATATTGCATAAACATTGATGGTATATCTAATACCATACTACTCATACATTGATGACATACTCGATTGTCATACTAGTCATACTTTAGAAACTCTTTTCTCAAAACTCATCTTTACTTTCTCAAAATTCAATTTAAGAACTCAACTGTTGGCTTTAAAAAGATTTTCAAAATTTATAAGTCAATTCATAGGGTTCATGCGGAATTATGGACATGAACGACTCAACTCAAGAATGTTAATGATACCTCTCATCTTAAGACTGCTCGACTCATAGGGTTCATGCGGAATTATGGGCATGAACTACTTAATTCAAGGACCTTCATGGGTAACATGTAGTAGCACCATGATTATGAATAAAATTCCAAAATGATTAGGAACTTAGTACTCAAGACTTAGAACATGAAGATACTACTCTTCTCAAAGATACTCAATTGATGGAGTTCATGCGGAATTTATGGGCATGACGACTTGACTCAAGGGTGTAAATAACAATATGGAACACTAGTATACGACTCTTCTCAATCTCATACTTACTTCCTCAAAATTTAGCTCAAATCAACAGTTGATCTCAAAAGATTCACAATTGAACTCGAAGACTTTCTTGAACTCTACTCTTAACTCTTTCTTGAATTTGAATTCCTAATTCAAGAGTTATGATTCATGATATGAAGAATCTCAATAAAAATATATCAATTAGATAATTAGGAATAAAACTTTTAAAAGAAACATGAACTCAAGAACTCAAAATCATCTTATCTCAACAATACTCAAATCTAGGGGTAGAATCCTAGATTTCACTTTTACTTATTTGAAAGTAGATGTAGGGAGTGAGGATGAACTATCCCAACACTATGATTGCCTTACATACCTAGAAGAACAAGGTTCTTGAAGAATCTTGAAAGGATCTTGAAAGGATCTTGAAGAAGAACTTGATTAGAAGCCTTGAAACCCTATCTTGAAGGTAAACGATCAAGAAAACCTTTCTTGAGATTCTTGAATTAGTTTCTTGAAATCTCTATGGACAAGAATTATGATTTTCATTAGTGACTCATAATTGTATGGAGGAATCTGAGTTGAAAAAAAATGGAATTCTTGGAAAAAGACTTACCTTGAAGAAGAATCTTGAAAAAGATTGAAAGAATCTTGAATGGAGTCTTCTACTTTGATTTTTCCTTATGGTTTTGCTCTAGGGTTTGTGAGAGAAGAAAATGATGGACTAAAAGATAAAAATCTGATTGTTTTGAGCCTTTTATTAGTCAAGAAATTCGTTTAGTATTTTCTTGGAGGTAGAAAAACAAAAACAACCCTTTTTAATGTTTTCCCGTCGGCTAAATTCATAACAACACTGTATAGGTTACTAAAATAGTCATAACTTTTTACTCAGAAATTGGATTGACGCGAAATTAGTGGCGTTAGAAAGTAGATTCAAATAAATTTAATTTAATCGGTTATGGTTCATGTAAATCTGTATATTCTAAGAGATATGGTCGTTTGAAGTTGACCCAAGTTGAATCTTACATCAAAACTTAATCGATAAGGAAACTTCAAGAACACTTATCAAGAATGCATCAATAAATTAAATTGCTCAATATTTATGGATAGATTCACAAAACTTAAAAGAACCTAGGAATGACTTGAATGAATTCTCTTTAATTCTTTTTGGAACTCAAGGTGCTATATCTAGAGATCTTAATACTTAAGAAATTTTGAGTTCCTTGGTAAAATCCTACTCACCACGAAGGATGGTTCGAGTCTTAGTTCAAAAAATTTTCTCCGATCTTATTGTAACGACCCGTTCCTGTCGTTATAGAAAAGCCAACAGGAAGAAATTTTGGGCCAAAAAACTTTTTCGTAGTAACTTAAAATTTCCCAACCTAGTCCAGATTTGGAAGAAATCGGAGTTTGTGAGGTCTAGGGAAATTAACTTGAAATTGGGTGATCTAATTATGAATTTGATAACATGAGTAGATAGATAAGTCATTAAGGAAATCGTATGACTTTACAGAATTGAATTCGGGTGAGTAAAACTCCCGGAATTGATTTTAGGGTAAACAGGTAGTTTTTAAGTGTCGTTGGTTAAAGGTGTGTTGTGAAATGGGGTCTTGGAATTATTAATTTTTCTCACTAGTTTCGTGCAAGCCGCTGAGGCGGGATTTCTGCAGCCATGGCGGGGATGCTGTAGCGGGGTGGGTGCTGCATAACGAGGCAGACGCGACTTAAAGTCGGAAATAAACACCAAAAATGTTTTATTCTGCAATTTTCAAACTTGAGAGCTAAGGAACGAACGAAGGGCTTTTCTTGAAAGTTTTTCACCATTCCTGAGGCTAAAGGTAAGATTTTAACTCCCCAAATCAATTTTTCAATCCGTAACACGTAATCTAATAGGTAATTATTAATGGGTAAGGGTTTTGATATGGAAATTATGGTGAAGAAAGCCCTAATCTGGGTATGGGGATCATGGGTATGATCTAGGGTTGATAGGATTGCTAGTAATTCGGGTAATTAGTTATTGTTTATTGATTCCCATGTTAAATTAATTGTCTGTAGATCAAGAACAAGTGGAACGAATCCGGAAAGGGAAGAATCAAGTTTCTTAGGGTATTCAAGCTTGTTTCGAGGTAGGTGATGGTTGTGATTCTATGATTGCGTGATGTATGTTTGTTTTTGCTTTTACAATACTTGTATATATGGGAATGTTGCATTATTGATCACACTTATTGTAAATGAAGATAGATGAATGATGAATGTCATGAATCATGACTTCATTGTATGATTATGAGAATGTACTTTGTGATTGTGATTGTGGTTTGTTGAATGGATCATGTGTTGCGTTCCGACACACTGACTTGGATCGATTGCCACGTTCTGGCATAAATATGGTAGCAGTTGCCACATTCCGGTATAAACATTGGATCGAGTACCACGTTTCGATATGCTAACTGTTTGGGTTTGGGTTCCGTGAGAGGACCAATGAGTTGACATAATTGTTTATCTTGACAAATATGAAATTGTACGTTGTTCATAAATGATGATATTGTATATGTTCGGTGTATGCATGATATTATTATGTTGTATTGACTTATATATGTTGCACTTAGTGGGATAGTCGTGTGAACCTATCAGTACACTGTGGTTGTGTACTGATACTACACTTGTTTTTTCTTTGTTGAGTACAGGGCATTTTAAGGCAGCTATTTGCAGACCTCATTTAGAAGATCAGTGATCACCGATCGAATCCAAGGATGAACCAGTTCTTCCAAGTTGTCATGAGTTCTTTTTCTGTTTATGTCCACATTTCGGACTTAGACTTTCTAGTTAGCTGTTGGTACATTAGTTTGGGGTTGTAACCCTTCCTGTTTAGACTTATGGATCTTGTTACAGTTTTGGTACATTGACTTTCGGGTTCTAGGCGTATTTCTTCTGCATTTGTTTAGTTGTTAGTCACTTTTGTTGGAGTTTATGGGAAGTCTATTTCTTTCCTTAGCATTTAACTTGTTTTCGTAACTTAAATGTCTTAGTAATTTGATTATGTTGGTTAGATAATTAGTATAAATGGTTCTCCGATCGGAGGGTTATTGTGGGTGCAAATCACGATGGTCTGGGTCGTCACAAAGTTGGTATCAGAGCCTAGGTTCGTTGATCTCAATGTACCAAAATGAGTCTAGTAGAGTCTTGCGGAATGGTACAGAGACGTCTGTACTTTTCTTTGAGAGGCTTTAGGACTTTAGAAAATCTCTCTATTTTCTCTTGTCTCTTCCATGCCATAACTTGATTCCAATTGGTATCTCGCGATTCAAATTGGTATCTAACCTCCTTCACTCTTCTGTCCGTAGATGGTCAATACTAGATTCAACGAGGTCAGGCCCGTAGCTCTTGTTAATTTTCCAGATGAGGAATCTGTAGCGAGAGGTCACGATCGAGGCAGGGGTAGAGGAAGAGCTATGGATAGAGGCCGAGGAAGAGTGACACCTACTAGAGATGGGGTACCAGTCAAAAATTCTCCCCAAAATAAGGCCCCTTCCGTACATCATGAAGAGATAGAAGACAATGTTGAGGTTTAAAATGTCGAGGAGGTTGGACAAGAGAAAGGCGTGCAGGTTGAGACAACAGGCATTCCTCTCATCGACACAGTGTTAGCTCATCAGATCAGGTCATTCTTGAAAGGGTTGTTTGGTCCTGGAGTGCTTCTTTCTGTTCAATCAACTCAAGCTCCCGCCAATCCTCCTATTGCTATAACTGTCCCCAAGGTGGGAGAGAATGTAGGTAATGATGTTTCTTCCGTCCTTTGTTGGATCTGTTATGATTGGTAATGAGGATGAAATGTTGACTAAGTTTTTGAAGCTAAAGCCTCCTGTATTTCTTGGTTCTGAGAGTGAGGATGCTTATGAGTTTATCTTAGATTACTATGAGAGGCTTCATAAATTTGGAATTGTCCATCTGCATGGGGTTGAATTTGTGACTTTTCAACTTCAAGGTAAGGCTAAGTAGTAGTGGAGAGCATATGTGGAGTGCAAATATTCAATTTTACTCCCACTCTCTTGGATCTAGTTTCATGCTCTGTTTTTAGAGAAATATGTGCCTAGGACTTTAAGAGATCGCAAGAAGGATGAGTTTATGGTTTTGGAGCAAGGTGGTATGTATGTGGCTGCTTATAAGGCCAAGTTACATGCCTTGTCTAGATATGCTACTCAATTGGTGACTACTGAGGAGGAGAGGATCCGTTTATTTATAAGGGGACTAAATTATGAGTTGCAGGTATTAGCTGTTCATATGACCTTTGCAGGGAGGAGCTTTAATGAGGTAATAGACTTTGTTAAGAAAGTGGAAGGGGTGAGGCGAGACGGTCAGGCTAAGGCATTGTCTAAAAGGGCCAAGAACTCGGGTAACTTTCAAGGTTCTTATTCCAAGGGGTCAGGGAGGCCAACACTTGCAGCCATCCAATTCAGTCCGCTATGCTCGCTTCTACAGGTAATTACTCGGGAACTCCACCTCATAATTTGATTCATGATAGCCAGGGAGCCGCGCCTTTGGCAGGCAACATGCTATATTTTGATTATACATGTTACAACTGTGGTGAACCTGGGCATATGAGGAGAGATTTTCCCCACCCACGCATGATGGATTTCGCGCAAGAGCAGACTAGAGCAGTGGTACCCACGGGAAATGGTAATAATGGTCGAGGTCGTCCACAAGAAAGGCGAGGAGTTAATCAATGTGGCCGTGGGGGTAGAGGAAATGGTAACGTAGGAAGAGGTGCAGCGCAGCCAAGCAGGGAAGTCACCTGTCAAGATGATATGGCTCAGTGTTATGCCTTTCTGGGCAAGAATGAGGCAGAGGCATCTGACACAGTGATCACAGGTACTATTATTATCTGTGATCGGATGGCTAATATGTTATTTGATTCGGGTTCTACTTATTCATATGTATCAGTGCGAGTTGCCTCATAATTTTCTATGATTTGTGATATACTTGATGCCCCCAATCATGTTTCTACTCTAGTTGGAACGTCTGTCATAGTCACCCATGTCTATCGTGCATATCCTATTTTGTTTATGGGTTTTCCGACTTGGGCTTATTCAGTGATTTTGGATATGACTGACTTCGACATAATCTTAGGCATGACTTGGTCGTCCCCCTATTATGTTGTGCTTAGTTGTAATACTAAGTCTCTAACTCTAGAAATTTCGGGAAGGAAAAAGTTAAAATCGAAAGGGGTGTACAAGCCTAAGCAAGCTAAGATCATATCTTCCATTCGGGCTAGGAAACTGGTAGTGTAGGGTTGTTTGGCTTATTTGGCTCATATTCGGGATGTTGAGGTTGAGTCTCTATCTATTGAGTCTATTCATGTGGTGTCAGAATTTTAAGAAGTGTTTCCTAATGATTTTTCTGGTATGCCTCCGGATAGAGATATATATTTCTGCATTGATTTAGAACCTGGTACCCGTCCCATTTGTATCCCTCCATATCGCATGGCTCCAGCAGAAATAAGAGAGCTTAAGGCTCAAATCCAAGAGCTTCTTGATAAGGGATTTATTCGTCCTAGTGCTTCCATATAGGGTGCTCCAGTTTTGTTTGTTAAGAAAGAGGATGGTAGTATGAGAATGTCTATAGACTACCGATAATTGAATAGGTTCACTATCCGAAACAAGTACCCTTTGCCTAGAATAGATGATCTTTTTGACCAATTGCAAGGTGCATCAGTTTTCTCCAAGATTGATCTAAGGTCTGACTACCATTAGTTGAAAATTAGGCCTGAAGATATGCCCAAGATGGCGTTTAGAACCCGCTATGGGCACTATGAGTTTCTAGTTATGTCTTTTGGTTTGACTAATGTGCCCACCGCTTTTATGAGTTTAATGAATGGGGTGTTCAAGCCATTTCTTGATTCATTCGTCATAGTATTTATTGATGATATTTTTATCTATTCAAAAAGTGAGGAAGAGCATGCCGACCATCTTCGTATTATTTTGGATGTTCTTGGGAAACAAAGGTTGTATGCTAAATTTTCTAAGTGTGAATTTCGGTTGACTTCTGTTGCATTTTTGGGACATGTAGTTTCAAAAGAAGGGGTAATGGTAGATCCCCAAAACATTGAGGTGGTTAAGAGTTGGGTTCGTCCTAGCTCTGTGACCGAAGTTAGAAGTTTTGTTAGGCTGCTAGCTATTATCGTCGATTTGTGAAGAACTTTGCTTCCATTACCACACACTTGACTAATTTGACCAAAAAAAAGATACCATTTGAATGGACTAAAAATGTGAGGAGAGCTTCCAAAAGCTCAAGACCCTCTTGACCACCGCACCTATTCTAGCATTACTGGTTGAAGGTAAGGATTTTATTGTTTATTGTGATGTTTCACATTCTGGTTTATGTGTTGTGTTGAAGCAAGATAAGAATGTTATAGTTTTGCGTCAATTGAAGGTGCATGAGAGGAATTACCCAACACATGATTTGGAGTTGGCAGCGGTAGTGTTTGCTCTTAAGATCTGGAGGCATTACCTCTATGGTGTTAAGTGTGAAGTGTTTACTGATAATCGTAGTTTGCAACATGTGTTCACTCAAAAGGATATGAATTTGAGACAGCGAAGGTGGATGGAGTTACTCAAGGATTATGATGTGACTATTCAATACCATCCGCGTAAGGCTAATGTAGTGGTAGACGCTTTGAGTTGAAAGGCGGTAAGTATGGGTAGTTTAGCTTGCGTGAGTGTAACTAAGCGACCTTTGACTAAGAAAATTCACACCTTGGAGTCTAAATTCATGCAATTGGGCCTCTCAGAAAAAGGTGGGGTGTTAGCTAGCATTGAAGTAAGGGCCACATTTATGGAAGAGATCAAGGCCAAACAATGTAAGGATGAGAACTTGAATGAACTTAAGAAGAAGACTGTGATTGGTAAGGCACAAGAGACCACTCTTGATGTGGAAGGTGTGCTCATTTTTAAAGGAAGAATTTGTGTTCCTCAAGTTGATGACTTGATTCAGAAATTGTTGGCAGAATCACATGGTTCACGATATTCCATTCATCCGGGTGTGACAAAGATGTACCGAGATTTGAAGCAAATTTATTGGTAACCGGGCATGAAGAAGGATATAGCGGAGTTTGTGGCTAAGTGTCAAAATTTCCAACAAGTGAAGTATGAACACCAAAGGTCGACATGTTTGCTTCAAAGAATACCAATTCTGAAATTGAAGTTGGAGAGGATATCCATGGATTTTGTGGTTGGTCTTCCCAAGACTTTGGGAAAGTTTGTTTCTATTTAGGTACTGGTTGATAGATTGATTAAGTCAGCCCATTTTATTCCGGTAAGAATATATTATAATGCTGAACAATTGGCTAAGGTTTATGTGAAAGAGATAGTGAGGTTGCATGGGGTGCCCCTTTCTATCATCTCAGACCATGGTACGCAGTTCACCTCCAAGTTTAGGAGGAAATTACATGATGAATTAGGCACACAACTCACTTTTAGTACTGATGGATGGGCAGTCGGAGAGGACTATTCAAGTATAAGAGGACATGTTGAGGGCATGTGTGATTGATTTTGCAGGACATTGGGATAAGTTCTTACCCTTATGTGAGTTCTCCTATAATAATAGTTATCACTCCAGCATAGATATGGCACCGTTTGAGGCACTTTATGGGAGGGGATCTAGATCACCCATATGATGGTTTGAGGCTGGAGATGTGAAACCTTTGGGGGTTGATTTGGTGAAGGATGCTCAAGATAAGGTGAGGAGTATTCAAGCTAAGATTCCAGTAGCCCAGAATAGACAGAGGAAGTATGCGGGTCATAAGGTAAGAGACATGACATTTCAGACTGGTGAGAATGTTCTTCTTAAGGTATCACCCATGAAGGGGGTGATGAGATTTGACAAGAAAGGCAAGCTAAGTCTGCGATACATTGGTCCCTTTGAGGTTCTTGAATGCGTAAGGCCAGTGGCTTATAGATTGGCCTTACCTCCTGACCTATCGGGAGTTCATCCGATATTTCATGTGTCCATGTTGAATAGATATCATGGTGACGGGGCTTATATCATTAAGTGGGACTCAATTGTGTTAGAAAAAGACCTCCAATATGAAGAAGAGCTGTGCAATTCTTGATCATGATGTGCGTAAGCTGAGGGCCAAGGAGATTAAGTTCGTGAAAGTTCAATGGAAGCATCATCCATTTGAGGAAGCTACTTGGGAAACCGAGAGGGATATGCGAGACAAGTATCCCCAATTGTTCGTCGAGTCAGGTACTACTCCATTCCTTCTTTAGCCTATTTTTTCCTAAGTTTGTCACTCGGAGACGAGTGATGGGTAAATTGGTATCTATTGTAATGACCCGTTCCCATCGTTATAGAAAAGCGAATGGAGAGAAAATTTGGGTTGAAAAACTTTTTTGTAGTAACTTGAAATTTCCCAACCTAATCCAGATTTGGACGAAACTGGAGTCTATGAGGTCTAGGGAAATCTGGTAGCAATTGGGTGACCTAATTATGAATTTGATCAAATGAGTAGATAGATAAGTCGTTAAGGAAACTGTACGACTTTACATAATTGAATTTGGGCTAGTGGAACTCCTGCAATTGATTTTAGCGTAAACAAGTAGTTTCTGAGTATCGTTGGTTAAAGATGTGTTGTGAAATGGGTTCTTGGAATTATTAATTTTTCTCACTAGCTCCGTGCAAATTGCTGAGGAGGAATTTCTGTCGCAAGGGCGGGGCCGTTGTAGAGGGTGGGTGTCGCCATGGCGGGGCAGACGCGATTTAAAGTCAGAAATAAACCCAAAAAATGTTTTATTCTACAATTTTCGAACTTAAGAGCTAATGAATGAACCCAGGGCTTTTCATGACAGTTTTCACCATTCTTTCGGCTAAAGGTAAGACTTTAACTCCCCGAATCTATTTTTCGATCCGTAAAATGTAATCTAATGGATAATTATCGATGAGGAAGGGTTTTGATGTGGAAATTATGGTGAAGAAAGCCCTAATATGGGTATGGGGATCATGGGTTGGATTGTTAGTAATTCGGGTAATTAGTTATTGTTTATTGATTCCCATGTTAAATTAATTGTTTGTAGACAAAGAACAAGCGGAACAAATCCGGAAAGGGAAGAATCAAGTTTCTTAGGGTATTCAAGCTTGTTTCGAGGTAGGTGATGGTTGTGATTCTATGATTGTGTGATGTATGTTTGTTCTTGTTTCATTATAATACTTATATGTATGTGAATGTTGCATTACTGATGACACTAATTGTAAATGAAGATAGATGAATGATGAATGCCATGAATCATGACTTGATTGTATTATTATGAGAATGTACTTTGTGATTGTGATATGGCTTGTTGAATGGATCGGGTGTTGCGTTCTGACACACTGACTTGGATCGATTGCCACGTTCTGGCATAAATATGGTAGCAGTTGCCACGTTCCGGCATAAACATTGGATCGAGTACCACGTTCCGATATGCTAACTGTTTGGGTTTGGGTTCCGTGAGAGGACCAATGAGTTGACATAATTGTGTATCTTGAGAAATATGAAATTGTACATTGTTCTTAAATGATGATGATATTGTATATGTTTGGTGTATGCATGTTATTATTATGTTGTATTGACTTATATATGTTGCACTTAGTGGGATATTCATGTGATACTACCAGTACACTGTGGTTGTGTACTGATACTACACTTGCTCTTTCTTTGTTGATTACAGGGCATCTTTAGGAGGCTATTGACATACCTCGTTTAGAAGATCAGTGATCGCAGATCGAATCAAAGGGTGAGCCAGTTCTTCCAGGCTGCCATGAGTTCTCTTTCTGTTTATGTCCACATTTCAGACTTAGACTTTCTAGTTAGTTGTTAGTACATTAGTTTGGGGTTGTAACCCTTCCTGTTTAGACTTATGGATCTTGTTAGAGTTTTGTTACATAGACTTTCAGGTTCTAGGTGTATTTCTTCCGCATTTGTTTAGTTGTTAGTCGTTTTTGTTGGAGCTTATGGTAACTCTATTTATTTACTTAGCATTTAACTTGTTTTTGTAACTTAAATGCCTTAGTATTTTTATTAAGTTGGTTAGTTAATTAGTATAAATGGTTCTCCCACCGAAGGATTAGTGTGGGTGCCAATCACGATGGTCTGGGTTGTGATAAAGTTGGTATCAAAGCCTAGGGTCATTGATCTTGACGTACCAAAATGAGTCTAGTAGAGTCTTGCGGAATGGTACGGAGACGTCTGTACTTTTCTTTGAGAGGCTATAGGACTTTAGGAAATTTCTCTATTTTCTCCTGTCTCTTTCGTGCTATAACTTGATTTCAATCGGTATCTGGCGATTCAAATTTGTATCTAACCTCCTTCACTCTTCTGTCCGCATATGGTCAATACTAGATTCAACGACATTAGGCCCCTAGCTCCCGTCAATGCTCCAGCTGAGGAATTGCAGTGAGAGGCCGTGGTCGAGGCAGGGGTAGAGGAAGAGTTATGGGTAGAGGCCGAGGAAGAGTGGCGCCTACTAGAGATGGGGTACCGGTCAAAAATGCTCCCCAAAATTAGGCCCCTTCCGTACATCATGAAGAGATAGAGGAGAATGTTGAGGCTGAAAATATTGAGGAGGTTGGACAAGAGGAAGAGGTGCAGGCTAAGACAACAGACATTCCTCCCATCGATCCATTGTTAACTCAACAGATCATGTCATTCTTGAAAGGGTTGCTTGGTCTTAGAGTGCTTTATTTTGTTCAAGCAACTCAAGCTCCCACCAATTCTCCTATTGCTATCACTGTCCCGAAGGTGGGAGGAAATGTAGGTAATGATGCTTTCTTCCGTCCTTTGTTGGGTCCTGTTCTGACTGGTAATGAGAATGAAATGTTGACTAAGTTTTTGAAGCTAAAGCCTCCTGTATTTCTTGGTTTTGAGAGTGAGGATGCTTATGAGATTATCTTAGATTGCTATGAGAGGCTTCATAAATTGGGAATTGTCCATCAACATGGGGTTGAGTTCGTGACTTTTCAACTTCAAGGTGAGGCTAAGCAGTGGTGGAGAGCTTATGTGGAGTGTAAATATTCAACATTACCCCCACTCTCTTGGACCCAGTTTCATGCTTTGATTTTTGAGAAATATGTGCCTAGGACTTAGAGAGATGGCAAGAAGGATAAGTTCATGGCTTTGGAGCAAGGTAGTATGTATGTGGCTGCTTATGAGGCCAAGTTCCATGCCTTGTCTAGATATGCTACTCAATTGGTGACTACTGAGGAGGAGAGGATCCGTTTATTTATTAGGGCACTAAATTCTGAGTTGCAGGTATTATCTGTTCATATGACCTCGGCATGGAGGAATTTTAATGAGGTAACAGAATTTGTTAAGAAAGTGGACAGGGTGAGGTGAGACGGTTAGGCTAAGGCATTGGCTAAAAGGGCCAAGAACTCGGGTAACTTTCAAGGTTCTTATTCCAAGGGGTCAGGGAGGCCAACACTTGCAGCCATCCAATTCAGTCCGCTATGCTCGCTTCTACAGGTAATTACTCGGGAACTCCACCTCATAATTTGATTCATGATAGCCAGGGAGCCGCGCCTTTGGCAGGCAACATGCTATATTTTGATTATACATGTTACAACTGTGGTGAACCTGGGCATATGAGGAGAGATTGTCCCCACTCGCGCATGATTGATTCCGTGCAGCAGCATACTAGAGTAGTAGTACCCGCGGGAAATGGTAATAATGGTCGAGGGCGTCCACAAGGTGGGTGATGAGGTAATCAATGAGGCAGTGGGGGTAAAGTAAATGGTAATGCAGGCAGAGGTGCAGCGCAACCAGGAAGGGAAATCGTCTGTCAAGATGATAGGGCTCAGTGTTATGCCTTTTTGAGCAAGAATGAGGAAGAGGCGTCTGACGCAGTGATCACAGGTACTATTTTTGTCTGTGACCGGATGTCTAATGTGTTATTTGATCGGGGTTTACTTATTCATATGTATACGTGTGATTTGCCTCAAAATTTGCTATGATTTGTGATATACTTGATGCCCCCATCCATGTTTCTACCCCAGTTGGAAAGTATGTCATAGTCACACATGTCTATTGTGCATGTCCTATTTTGTTTATGGATTTTCAGACTTGGGCTGATTCGGTGATTTTGGATATGACTTACTTCAACATAATCTTAGGCATGACTTGGTCGCCCCCCTATTATGTTGTGCTTAATTGTAATACTAAGTCTGTAACTCTAGAAATTCTGGGAAGGGAAAAGTTAGAGTGGGAACGGGTGTACAAGCCTAAGCAAGCTAAGATCATATCTTCCATTCGAGCTAGGAAACTGGTAGGGAAGGGTTGTTTCGCTTATTTGGCTCATATTCGGGATGTTGAGGTTGAGTCTCCATCTATTGAGTTTATTCCTGTGGTGTCAAAATTTAGGGAAGTGTTTCCTAATGATTTGCCTAGTATGCCTCTAGATAGAGATATAGATTTCTGCATTGATTTAGAACCTGGTACCCGCCCCATTTCTATTCCTCCATATCGCATGGCTTCGGCATAATTAAGAGAGCTTAAGGCTCAAATCCAAAAGCTTCTTGATAAGGGATTTATTCATCCTAGTTCTTCTCTTTGGGGTGCTCCAATTTTGTTTGTTAAGAAAAAAGATGGTAGTATATGAATGTGTATAGACTACCAGCAATTGAATAGGGTCACTATTCGAAACAAGTACCCTTTGCCTCGAATAAATGATCTTCTTGACCAATTGCAAGGTGCATCAGTTTTCTCCAAGATTGATCTAAGGTCTGGCTACCATCAGCTGAAAATTAGGCCTGAAGATGTGTCCAAAACGGCGTTTAGAACCCGCTATGGGCACTATGAGTTTCTAGTTATGTCTTTTGGTTTGACTACTGCGCCCGCCGCTTTTATGAGTTTAATGAATGGGGTGTTCAAGACATTTCTTGATTAATTCGTCATAGTCTTTATTGATGATATTTTTATATATTCAAAAAGTGAGGAAGAGCATGCCGACCATCTTCGTATTGTTTTGGGTGTTCTTGGGAAACAAAGGTTGTATGCTAAATTTTCTAAGTGTGAATTTTGGTTGACTTCTGTTGCATTTTTGGGACATATTGTAGTTTCTTAAGAAGGTTTAATGGTAGATCTCCAAAAGATTGAGGCAGTTAAGAGTTGGGTTCGGCCTAGCTCTGTGACGGAAGTTAGGAGTTTTGTTGGGATCGCTAGCTATTATCGTCAATTTGTGAAGAACTTTTCTTCCATTGCCACTCACTTGACTAATTTGACCAATGTGAGGAGAGCTTCCAACTCTTGCTCAATCCTACCAGTACACTGTGGTTGTGTAATGATACTACACTTGCTCTTTCTTTGTTGATTACAGGGCATCTTTAGGAGGCTATTGACAGACCTCGTTTAGAAGATCAGTGATCGCAGATCGAATCAAAAGGTGAGCCAGTTCTTCCAGGCTGCCATGAGTTCTCTTTCTGTTTATGTCCACATTTCAAACTTAGACTTTCTAGTTAGTTGTTAGTACATTAGTTTGGGGTTGTAACCCTTCCTGTTTAAACTTATGGATCTTGTTAGAGTTTTGGTACATTTACTTTCAGGTTCTAGGCGTATTTCTTCCGCATTTGTTTAGTTGTTAGTCATTTTTGTTGGAGTTTATGGGAACTCTATTTCTTTCCTTATCATTTAACTTGTTTTCATAACTTAAATGCCTTAGTATTTTGATTAAGTTGTTTAGCTAATTAGTATAAATGGTTCTCCCATCGGAGGGTTTAGTGTGGGTGCCAATCACGATGATCTTTATCGTGACAATTACATAAATTATGCATGAGATTACAGAATTGCTTGAATTACAATGAGTTCCATGTGTAATGCTTAGATTCTAGATGTGTTGATTGAAAGTGAGTTGTGAACCTCAAGGAGGTAAAGTATGAGATTATGCATGTTTTCACGAATTCTATGTAAATGCTATGAGTACAGTTTGAAAGTGAAGTGTTAATGAATACGTTGTTGTTGTGGGTTGATTGAAAGGTTATTCTCATGAACTCATAATCAATATGATGTGAAAGGTTTTCTTACATAGTAATGTACCTTGAATCGGTAGGCCAAGGGCGCCCTTTCATGAGTAACTAAAAAGAGCTATTCTAATGATATACCTTGAATCGATAGGCCAATTACGCCCTTTCATGAGTAGTGATGTTAATAAAGAATTAACTACTCCTTGGGAATTTAATGCTTAGCACCGAGTGGATAGTGTGTGAGGTGGGAGCTCTCCCGTAGTAAGGCCGAGTTTCTAGAAGCAACCTCTTGAGATGAAAGCTCTCCCGTAGACAGGCCGGATTTCTAGTAACAATCTCTTTATCCCATAAACTATGTTCCCCTGTAGGATATTTAGCTAGTGGATCCACCTAAGCTAAGAGTTACTAGTTCTACCTTAGACAAATAGACCAACCCTTTTCGGTGAAGGAGTCACCGGATTCCATGTTTAAGCTCACATGGTCTCATGTCGGTTAAGGCTTATTTCCCACAAGAATAAGAAGTGCAATACTCCCTCCATTCCATATTAAGTTAATTTTTGAGGCATTTTTTATTTTTCAAATTAACTTAATTGTTCAGTTTTCAAAACTATTTTTAGAGTGTTCTTCCAATTTTACCCTTCATTAGTTAGTATTGGAATTAGTGATTAATTTATATTTAGCTATTTTAATCATAAATTTGACAATAATTAATAAGGGTAAAAATGGAAAACTAGGTTCAATTTATGTCTTAATCTACTTTTCTTAAAGGGTGTGAAACACCTCAAAAATTAACTTAATATGGAATGGAGGGAGTAATGAACTAAGGCATGCTTGAAGAAGTATCCCATAAGTGTTCAAAGGCTTTAAAGATGATGTTATGGCTTATGCTTTTCGATTATCTCTATGATGATACTTACACTTTATAAATTGTATGCTTAAAATGAAATGTCCATTTTTTCATGTTTCTAATATTTTTATGCATGGCTACCATACTTTGTGCATTTTTGTACTAATGCCTACTTTGCCTACATTTTTCCCAAGTGTAGGATCCGGCACTAGAGGTGATCATACTTGTGGCTAGAGCTTGGATTTTCTTGTTCCCCAAGTTTGGTGAGTCCTCATGGTTTCGAGGACGGATTTCTTATCTTTAGTTTCTTTCATGTACTTTCCCTTTTCGGACATGTTGTATGGGCTAGGCCCTATTTCATACAAGATTGTAATAGATGGCTATATTGAGACAAGTCTAGACTTACGCTTTCTTTTATAAAAACTTTTTAAGACTTGAAATGTGTTTTATTCTTATTGTTCTATTTCTTATGTTATGAAAGCTAAGTGTCTTGTATTGAGTCCCGGAGTTCAATACGCCTTGTTACATCTAGGGGATACCCCTAGGTCGTGACAGGCTTAAAAGGCGAACAAAGGTGGTACTCAACAATTCGCCGATTGTGAAAGACACACTCAAACGAGCTCACCAAACACCTGAAGTCTAAAGCAAGAGAAAGACAAGTTAAAGAGCAATTGGTGATTCACCGAATGGGCTCGGCGAGCCCGAAAAACATCGCTGAAGATTTAGGCATTGAGTTTTGGGCCAAATTTTGGGAAACTATAAACGCTTAAAAATATTATTAAAAAATTATTAATAACATGATATCATCCTATTGACCTATTTTAAATCAACCCTAATTTATTATAACCTAACTCATAAAAGGTGATACAACTATAATTCGTACTCATCTCATATGTTGTCCATCTAAAAGAAGATTATTATTTTTTGTTAATATAAAATTTTCTTCCAATTATCCAATTATGTTGGTCATTCCTTTTTTTTTTGTTATTTTTTAATCTCTTATTCTTACATAGGTTATCAGGGACTCAAACTTCAAATGAAGTTACATGTTCATATTCTTCTAATTTGTGTTATTATCATGGTGGGTGTGGGGATATATACAAGAAAATATTATTTTCATTCTTTTATTTTGAATATTTGGTACACACAAAAGAAAAATGTAGTATACGTACAAAGTTGCTTACCTAAATTATCTTCTATTGAACAAATTATTTCAATATGAAAGTTATTGTTATTTTGCTCATTTTTCTCCCTTGTTTTTTCATAAGTTGAAAATTTTTAAAATTTAAAATGGAGACAAGATTCAATAAGAAAAAAAGTTGAAAAGAGAGGAAGTGGGGACGGGGGGGGGGAGTGTAGAGTAGAGGACCAACTTTTTTTTTAGTTTTAATTTACTATGGAACCCAAAATCAGGCCAATCATATGTGCTCATATATAAAGTAACTAGCAAAATTATTTGCGCATCGCGCGACTATATGAAATATTTATAAGATAATAATATGTAATATTTTTATTTAGGTTAGTATCAAATATGTAAGATAATATTGATATTTCTCTTCATCTGAGATGTCATACGTTTTTTAATTTTTTAAACATATAAAAAATAATATTTTTCTTGCATTTTTTTAAGTGTAAACTATTCATATGTTTATAGTAGAATAAAATATTTACCTTGGTGAAGTACATGAAATAAGAGGTAATATTTTGAAATAAAAATATGTTATATTACGTTGAAAATATTTTATATGTTTTAATTTCTTCTATCTTTTGGAGTACTAATTTTCTATACAAACTCTGATTTCGTAAAGGAAATTGGTTTTTATTATGTATTTATTATTACATTTATTTATTATAATTTTTTAAACATTAATTAAATATTTATAAGAGTTATGAAAAATGAAACATACAAAAGTTACGAATAATATTTATTCTTAGAAGTTACAAGTAAGATGAAGAGGCATGAGTTATAAATAATTCAAATGTATAATTTTATTAGACATTAAATGTATTAATAACTATGCATCTATTTTATTTGTAAAATAAATAAATGAAAATAAGGGGTGAAACTACAAAAAATGAACAAAAAAATAATATAGTAATCGGTGACTGCATAAAAATTATAAATACATTTCAAATAAAAAAGAACGGTGACGAAAACAAATTGTTTCATACGCAAAAAAAATGGCATCAGGAAACTAATATTTTATTTTTCAATTACTTTCTTATGAGTTTAATAAAAATGAAACCCCTAATCATATAATTTTTTTGTTTGTTGTTGAAATGTGATAATTATATTAGTTGTGTTTCATATATAACAAAGAAAAAGTAGAATAGTGAAGGATCAAATGATTAGCATTGGCCATACATTTAGCTAAATTATTAATACAAACAAAAATTTAAAAAATTCTAGCAAAAGTAAATAATTACTTACTAATACAAATCAAAGTAAAAAAAAACCTAGCAAAAATAATCTCTAATTATGTTTCATTTTTTTTCCTTCTACCATCTTCCTTTGCGAGTAGATTTGTCACCATATTTTGCTCCATATGTCGAACTCTTCTGCATAAGCAACCACTAGAATAAAAAAAAAAAGTTATCATATACCAATTAAATATAATTATATCAAAAGAAAAAATGAAATTTAAACTATATGTAATATCTTTGTATATGATCGTTTTCAATAGTACTAACAATATTAATTAATGGTCATTTCCTGAAATCTAACAAATATTATAATTAAACTATATTATGTCTAAAAAACTTACTATAATTAGAAAGAACAATTACATACAGACAACACATTGTTAAAAAGTACATGCAAAAGCATTTTTTTAATCATACTTGCTTGATGAATGATAATACAAACATAAATAAAATTTAAAGAAAGCATGTCCAAGTACATAAAAAGAAAAAGAAAAACTTGAGAATGAAATATATCTTACCTTCATGTACTTCTTTTTTGTTACATGGTAGTTAATTCACAAACAAATTTGATGAAGAAGAGAAATGATAATTTTGTGTGTGAATCTTCATGAAAGTAAATATGAATTTATATAGATGAAATGAAAAAATAAGGACTTGAGAATGAAATATTTATTAGCTTCATGTACTTTTTTTTTGGTTACATATTAGTTTCATTCACAAATCAAATATGAATTTATATAGACAAAATAGAGGAAATGAAAAAAAAAATCTTGATAATGAAATATTTCTCACCTTTATGTATTTTTTTTTTGGTTACAAACCAAACCAATGGGATGAAGAAGAGAAATGATAATTTTGAATATGAATCCTCATGAAACTACTATGAATTTATAGGGAAAATAGAGGAATACCATAAGACATCATATAAACTTACAAATTTAAGTTTGGAGGTTATGAACATAAAAACTATGAGAGTTATGAATATTATTAAAAATAAAAATTAAAGAGGGGTAAGTCATGGGTAATAACTCCTTGTGAATAAATTAAAAAAATAAAGAGAAAAATACTTAAAATATAATTTTTTTTATTACCATTTCATGATTAGAAGTGAGAAACAAATAAAAAAGAATGTGAAGAGTATTTGTTGTTAATGTTCCTCCATTAATAAAATATTTATTTGTAATAAATTAAGTAATTTACTTTTACAATACAATAATTAATTTGAATAAAAAAATTTAAAAAGGAGAAAAAGGATAAATTATGTTTCTCTTTTATTATAAGTGAGACAAACTGATAAGAATCGGGTTACCAGAATAAACAAGAAAATAATGCGGAAGCGAAATTATAAAGATTAAAGACAGAAATTGAAAGATATGTGAAATTCAAGAATAAAATCCCCAATTTCAAAATAAAGTGCTAAGAACCCTAATTGATCTTAGTATTCAAAATTAGAGGATTAAGACTAATTATGATACTAATAGAGTCAATTCAAGAACTTAGATCAAAAGTGATTTAGACCCCTATTACGAAGAAATTAGAGACAACAATTAGTATAAGACTAATCACCTTCTTTAATTTACGAATAGAAACCAAAGATATCAAATTAAGAATTAATCTTACCTCTTAAAGAATCGTTCTTATAAGGTTGTAAGATAAATTCATAGTCACCACACACAAAGGTGTAAAGAAGAGAAATCTCTCAAATAATATTAATCATGTACGTTTCAAAAAAATAAAATCAACCCCTATATATAGGGAAAACCTATCCCAAGTAGAATAGGATTTAAATCCTACTTTTATTGAAACTTTAAACTAGGGAAACTTTAAACTAAGAAAACTTTAAACTAGGAAACTTTAAACTAGGAAAACAGAAAAACTTTAAATTAGGAAACTTTTTAAACTAGGAAAACTTTTAAAATAGGAACTTTTTACTTTAAGCGTTCAACTTTTTGGACTCTTTTATTGGGCTTCGTGTGGCCCAATCTTCTTTCTTTTGTGCTTGAATTTGGACACCTCTTTCGTGATAAACATATTCTTGATTTTGTATTGAAGCCCGTCAACTTTAGTACAAGTAGGCTGACATGGATGCTATCATTCCTCTTCTTGAAAATAATTCGTCCTCGAATTTAAATCTCTCAAAATCAAGACGACATGCATTAACAAACAACAACCATTACTCGAAAGCAACAATGGTAGGAACAAAACAAGATAGTGACCATGTGTCCACTTAACCCAATTAATCCTGACATGTATAAATACACCCTTATAAATCATGTGAACATCATCATCCCAATAGAAAATTTTCCTACTTATATAACCACAACGAACTCCTTGTCTAGATGTCATTGCGAATGATCCATGCAACGTCAATTTAGTTCTATCAATAAAGTACTCCAATGGGCATGACCAAGACAATATAAAATTCCTATCAAATTGAACACTTTTATGATATAGCTAAGCATCTTCAATTATACCTCCCAAAGATTCTCCCACATAAATACTAGTCACCCATTCTTCAATATATATTGTATCCAAATAAGCATTGTAGTGCTCATAATCATGTACCTCATCATGACTAGTGGCACACACCCTTTTCAACTCGCAATAACCAACACTTGAAGAATTATGACTCATTATATATAAAGAATTATATTCCAACAAGTTGTCACACAAAAACACTTGAATAAGAGAAGAATCAACTAACTCATTCACAATCTTCCACGCACAAACAATACGCCTCTTTTCAACAAGTGGAAATCCACAATCAACTATGTCATGCTCAATTTTGAAAGAGCTCAAATTACTCTTATTGAACTTGGCGATTGAAGTTAATGACATACTATATAGCAAAATATCATCATCCTCAAAATCAATGAAGTCACCAACATAAGAATTAAGATTGTAGTTCATTATCTCCAAGAAAATTTTAGATGTTTTAGGAATACCAAGAATGTGAATAAACTAATTATACATACCATACTTGGTCTTATGTAGAAAAGGAATAACATCACCTCGTTTTTCCTTTCTCATTGGTGTTAGATCCACAATTGTCTTGTTGAACTTTTTGTTATGTGCCTTATCTTGGACAGATCCAAAATAATTTTCTTTACCTTTATCGTTCTCATCAATATACACTTTCTCAATTGGACTTGTGGTATCAACCACTTTAGGATTAAGTTCATCCAATGACTTTGGTTTTTCAATGCATACTTTCCCATGAGTATCTACAAGAGAGTGAAAACAGCTAGAAGACAAAGTAGGAATGCTAGAGTTAGAATAAGAAATAACCTCACTCAAACTCTCTTGTTTTTCTCTCTCGACCTTACTATCATCCTTTTCTTTTTTACTTTCATGGTCGTTTCTCTTTTCTTTTCTCTCATTCACACTTTTTTTCTCACTTGAAATTTCATTCTCTTCACACAACACAAGCTCTCCTTTTTCCTCTCTTGGAATGTCAGAATGAACTCCTTTTCTACTCTCACTCTTCTCTCTCTCAAATTTCTTCATTGCTTCTTTCACACGTTTCTGATCTTCATAAACTTGGGCTGGAGTTAAAGGTGCAAGTGTATATTTTCTTTTGTTTAGCTCAAGAGAAACTCTATTCTTTCTCCTATCATGAATTGCATTCCTATTAAATTGACATGGTCGCCCAAGCATGATGTGACAATCTTGCATTGGAATGATATCACAAAGAACATTAACAGAATATCTTTCTATGGAGAAAGAAATCATGCTTTGCCTAGTCACCTTAAGTTCATTAAGCACATTAAAATTATTCAACCATCTCCATTGATAAGGAGTAGGGTGCTTAATGCATGTAAGTTTCAACTTCTCCACAACGTATGAACTTACCACATTAGTACCACTTTCACTATCAATAATCATAGAGAAAATATTATCATTTATCCCACACCTTGTATGGAAAATAGTTTCTCTCCTTAATAATATGGTGACATTCTTCTCCTTCAATCGTTTCATCAACACATCAACACAGTTAATGTCGTTCTCAGTTCTAGCTTCAATTTCCTTACCTGTTTTAACCATCTCAAAAAAATATCAAAGAAACAGATATATCTCAATTTGACTTTTTTCTCTCTATTGATCTCACTCTCTCTTTCCTTTTCCAACTCAAATTACTATCTTTGGATGGATCCTTCAGGCTTTATATATAAACCTGATTAGTAACAACCTTTTAGAAGTAAGATGTAGCAAGAAAGAAATTTATCAAAACCCAGATAAATTGGGATTGATGATACAAGAAAAAAGACCACTTCGTGAAACTAGAAAAAAAAACTTCAAATTTCCCTTCTTCTTGATTTTCTTTTTTGAGATAGAAAATCAAGAGTCAAAACAAATCTGGAGTTTCTTTAAAATACTTTGATTCTCAAGCAATTGAATTTTTTTTTTATTTTTTTTTTTTTTAATTTTTCCTTTTTCCTTTTTTTTTTTTTTTTTTTTGTTTTA